>CM065383.1:32012500-32225000 GCA_033060915.1 Euryodendron excelsum | reverse complement strand
GCCTGACGTGGCTAATGGGATCTGACTTCCCATCATAAGGCATGAACCTCAGGGCTGTAAATTTCCAGGGAAGTCGGCGCCTGTCTATCTCATCTGTGAATGAGGGAAGCAATTATCGGCTCCAAAGCTTTTTGTGCTATATCTCGGGCAATTCTACCTTTGGGCTGTGTGATTCTTCCATTTAATTGCTTGTTCAGCCAATGAGTAAGGTCTTCCCGATCTCTTCGTGTAGGTGATCGACCTCTTTCTTAGTCCCAACCTCCGGTATGGGAACCTATCCTGTGTCTAGTGCTGGACGTGTGACTTCTAGGATGCCCAACTGAAGGGACGCTCAGGCTCTTAGAATTTGTCCTCTTATTGCCACTTGAGCGGTGCTTGTGCTGATCTTCATTTTTGCGCTGATGCCGGCTCTGCCCTTCTCTTTGATCTCTTTGATTGGCGATTTCATCTCTGATCTTTCTGATCTCTATCCTTAGGGCAGAGATCTCATGGTCACGTCTTCTAAGTTCCTCTTCTAAGACTCTAGGGTTTGAGCCCCTCCAAGGGCCATTCCCTGGTCATAGAGGTTTGCCCATTATGAGAGGCTTCCTCAGATCTTCTTCTACTGGTAGGTTAGGTTTAGGATAATGCATCTCTAAGCACAGTTGCCAGTGCTCCCAGGCCTAGCGATAAGACGAGTGCTCTAGATTCTCCCATGGAAGTTCTCCTTCTGAAGCTATGATTTCATACTTCATGGCTTCTCCAGTCAGAAGCTTCAGGAACCACTCCTAATCTAGTACTATCTGTATTCATCTTTTCTCAGGGCTTTCTCACAGACGGCGTCAATTGTAGCGAAAATGTTTCGTAAGCCAGATCCACCACAAACTTTCAAGATGAACACTAGAGAGTCCACAAGAATCAGAAACAATGAGAATGCGTCGACCCTCTTTGGGCCAATGGCACTCCAAAGATCAAATTAGATAAGCTTAATCTTAATGAACTGAAAGAAAGAACTCTATTCTAGCTCTCAATCATGCGTACCTTACTTCTTAGTTGCATGGTGTATTTATAGGCTTCGGAGGCCCCACTCCTTCTAGGAGTGGTATTCTTTCTCCTTCTAGGAGTTGATCACTCTTGGGTCGGTGTAAGAGTAGATTGGACTAATCTCCTTAAGTCTTTATCCACTAGGCTTGCTTTCATGCTGGTTGACTTGTAGCTTATTCTGAGCCTCTTCTTTTGGAGGTCGGCCCTACCACTCTTAGTGGGCTGGCCCTGATATGGAAAATGTAGAATCTTTATCCCACACCTAAGATAAAGGATCTCACTCATTGGTAAGTCAAAGCGAACACTATTAAGAATTAAGTCATTTAATCTAGGGATGGTAACAAGGTGGGTGGGTTCGGTACGAGTTACCCTTTTCCCAACCCCATTTAATTTTACTAGGTCCTACCCCATCCCCATCCCATCCTGGAATATAAACAGGGTGGGGTATAAAAAAAAATTTATAACCGGGGTGGATTCCCTATCGGGTTCCCACATCATTAAATATCATACTTTTTTAGATAAAATTTAAAGAATAAACAATAACTAGCATTTAGCTTAAAATGATTTTCTTTTTCAAAATTTTAAACTAAGAATGCCACATGGCAAGCTTGAAGCATGCAAGTGTGCCCTCAAATGAAAGCTGGCTGGAGCAGTCTTGGTTTTATCAGATGTGAGGTCTTTTGCTTTTGTTGAAATTTTAATGTGGAATAGGACGGCATGAGACTTGCTTTTAAAAAAAAGTGAGAAGCTTCTTGCAGCTTTTCTTTGTCCCACATCGGTCTTGCAAGGAAATTATAAACACTATATATAACATATGACCAGGTCTTTTTTACAAAGTTGTGATGGGCAAAATACCAGTGGCTTTGTTTTAGAAGGCCCCTATATACGGAGCGGGTTCGGGGTGGGCAGAGCAAAACCCATCTCCGTCCCAAATCCGATATGGGTTAGTCCCTGTAATCCCATCCCCGCCCCCACCCTGTTTAGATGCATCCCAACTCTATCCCATAAAGGGCAAGGTAGGGCGGGTCCCTGAAAATTCAGGGCAAATTGTCATCACTAATTTAATCTCTCAAGGTTTAAACTTATTTTACAAGTAGTACATATAAGAATCACATCAAAGGTGTCAATAATTTTTATTTACTATGTTCTTACACTTGATTATGTACAGTGTACTCCAAGCACACTAACACATTAAGCCAGAGTTCACTACTCTAATGGTTGAGATAAAATCATTCTACTAAATGCCCATATGAGTTAGGTTTAACCCCTAAAAGGCTAATATATCCTCTGACCTAACAATTTTCCAATTTTGCATAAGAGGTCCATTTTAGTTAAATCCTTTGGAGTATATCATCCCTATTGAACCCTCAAAATTATTGGGACCAGCTTCTAAATTGAAGGTCGCGGCCCTTAGTGGCGTACCACAAATTTATTTGGATGGATTGATTCCCAAACTGCTTGGATCCACCTATTCTTAAGCTCAGAATTCAAGAAATCAACAATAGATACCCATTTTATTGGATGAGTTCAACATTTAGAATGAAGCCCAAGGCCCTATGTGGTTTGGCATAAATCATTTCGGTTCAAGGAAGACCCCCCTAGCACAACATAGGCCTCCCCTAAAGCCCAACCCATGAGTATTCAACAATAACACCTTGCTCCAGCACATGGGCTCACTGTTCGGCTTGGCATAGTCCAAGCCTTGGGAAAGCATTTCAATGCAGCCTAGGCTTTTGATTTGGCCCAAACCAAACTCATCATCTTGGTCCATTACCATGCCATTGGCAGCAAAGTGTCAGTGTACGTGTTGTTGTCAATGTAAGGCCTTCCCAAAGCTTGCCAAAATTCGCAAAGTTTATTATTATTAGAAGTTTGAAATCTTTTCTACATTTTTCTAGTCCATCTAGGCATTTAAGGCCCATGGACACTTGCTATGACCTCCTTAATTAAACATCCTTTCCTTTATAGAGAAAGCCCTTCTTTTTTGCTATTTGAAACCAAGTCACAGAGGAGTCAAAGTCTAATTCCTTGCACAAAATAACTGCACCAGCAAAACTCTTGGCACTTGTTCAAGACTTTCAAATCCTCTCTTTTAAGCTCTCATGTGGCCTAAATCCCTCATCTTTCTCGTGTTCTAGACATTGCATTTTCCAAAAGTGAGCCGGCCATCTGTTTCAATCTACATATCTACTCCCTTTGTATCCATTTTTAAACTATCTCCACCTATAGATTTAGAGTCAGCCCACAACATTAAAAACTAAAACCAATGCCTTTCAAAGCTATTATACGTGTGTCACTATGTGAGACCACCTTTACAAAAAAATTATTCAGTGCTCTTAGAGCACCACGTTATCCTTACTTTACACTCACATAGTGATGGAGTTCCCTCTACTAGGTGGGGTATTTGGTGATGGACCCACCCCTATGCCAACTGTAGAACAAGGGCACGTGGCGCTCCAAAAGCACTA
Organism: Euryodendron excelsum; assembly: GCA_033060915.1. Taxonomy (NCBI): domain Eukaryota; kingdom Viridiplantae; phylum Streptophyta; class Magnoliopsida; order Ericales; family Pentaphylacaceae; genus Euryodendron; species Euryodendron excelsum. The sequence continues at coordinate 32,221,509 of CM065383.1, read as the reverse complement.
AGTAATTTCTCCACTTTTACAGAAAAAAGTCCAATAGCTAGATAGTACCAACAATTCAGTATTCATCTCTATTAAATTGTGACATGTAGTGTTTTGTTATATCACGTGAATTTGTTATTAATGAAGTGACTTTTAATGAAATCAATAAATATTGGCAAAATTTGAAAAAATAATTTAGTGCTCCTGGAGAGCCATTTGGCCTTGTTTCTCCACTCACATGGGGGAGGGTCCCCTATCTATTAGGTGGAGTATTTGACCCCACCTAACAGGGAGACCCCACCACTATGAGAGTGGCGGATCAAGGATGACGTGGCACTCCAGGAGCATTGAGTAATTTTTTCAAAATATGAATAGCATGGTATGAAAGAATTTCGTATTACTTGACTACTAGACTTTTTTTGCTACCTTTACAATCTCTTTCTCTCCCTAATGACGCTCCCCCAAGTGTTCCTCTACTTTGTCCCAAGAAGTGTGTACTTCAGAGCTATTATGACACTTATCGTTTTTTTTTTTTTAGAGGAAGCCCAAAACATAATGGATGTGCCATTGAATCAACCTGACAACTCAAAGTCACATTCATATAGGCAAGGGCGGAGTATTTAAGAAGGAGCATAACACTAATTGTTCTTTTTTAGAGGAAGCCCAAGAACACAATTGATGTGCCATTGAAGCAGCCTAACAACTCGAGGTCACATTCATATAGGCGAGGGTGGAGTATTTAAGAAGGGGCAAGTGGAGGAAGCTGACCCCCACTAAGCTTGTGACATGGCACTATTTTTTAAGTTTACTTTTTTATATTTATGTGACCTTAGGTTATAAATGTAGTGTATTGCCTCCACTTAATTTCACTGACCTTCATGGCACACTTTTCACATTTTAGTCCATATTCCAAATCTCAATCTCCATTCCAATATTGCAATATACATATTAAATCAAAATATTTTTGGTCCTTCAACATTCCCTTTATCTATCCACTATCTTATTCTATTTCATCAACCAAAAAAGACCCAAAACCTCATGTCTCCTACAGGAGCAACATCTCTTTTTTGGTTTCTCTAAAATAATTTTCTCTTTACTTATAAAACAACAAAAAATGAAGATTGCCAATAAGATAACAATTTTGGATATAATTCTATGTAAGTTGGGCCTTTAGTGGACAAAAATCCTAGATTCGCCCATGCATATTGGGTCCTAAACTTTGGTACAGAGGAAGTCTTCCCTAAACTCACTTGTGGAGGTTAAGCTTGTCTAGGTACATTTTTTTGGTCAGTTTCTAGGGATGTTTCGGCTAACTTGCGCGTACCTCAGATGTCTCCTCTCTAGTAGGTCAAAGGCAGGTTATCTACACCGAGACTAAAGTATTCACAAGTAATAAATCCTTTATGGATAATTCTTACATTTGGCAAGAGTCGAACTCTTAACCTCCTTTTGGGAGACCAAGAGTCCTGGCCAATTGGTGTTAAGAAAAAATCGAGAGATAGAATCAGAATAATAGCGACATTGAGAGGTATCAATGGACATTATCCTCAAAATGATATTTTTCTTCACTATGTTACTACAGGATTGTAAGCAAATTACTTCTAGGGTAAAACAAAGAAAATTTACAGACAACAATCTCTGAAGACTTCCTTTTAGAACTTCTCTAAGAATGAGAATATATATATGACTTAGGTTGCAATGGGTGTGAAAATGTCTTTCCAAGAAAGTCATATATGTTAGTTTCAATTGAATAGTTATGAATGTTAAATTTAGACTTTGACAATTAAGACCATTGGAATATTTAAATTCTAAATTTCAAAAAGAAATAATTACGTCCATATGATTTAATCACACATGCAAGTGTCAAGTGCGAAACTAAAGCTCCATGCAACTCGCCCAGGAGACACGTACGCAGAGTGTAGGTGAGATGACAAATTTCTACACACAAAACCCACAAACAACTTTGATATTGCAAGTTATATCTATGGAAAGTATATAACAACTGAGCTAACCCAGTTGGTTGGCCTGTCTATAGCATAATTGTTAATCTCATACCAGCCAGTGTACTATTTTTATCATTGGGATGATACATATTGGTACTGGATTGTACCGCCGCACGATATCGAATTTGTCACTATAAATACTCTATATTTATATAATATATATATATATATATGCATATGTCATAAAACTAAAAAATAAAACCTCATTCTACTAAAACATACAAATGTTATAAGTAGTTCAAAGATACTTCAAAATAGTAAATTATAAGTCTAAGTACTTTAAGAAGACTTAAAACACATCATCATTGTCTATTACTTACCCAACAAAAGTCTAAACTTTTTAATAAAATAAATCACTACTAAATAAGTTTTCTAAAGAAACTTAAAAGAGAAATAGAACCAAAAAAAAAAAAAATCATTTAACATAGTGGAAGATGTTATTTATTCATTAAAAATCATTAAAGGTATGATACGGTCTGAATATTTAGAAACAAGTCGAAATAGGCTAGGACGGCCGGTACAGTCCGATACAAGACAATGAGTTAACTAGGACGGTATTTAAATCCTTTTGTACCGTATAAACACTAGTGATGTACATACCGGATGGTGTAGTGTAATATTAATAACTATGGTTTATTGTCCAATCCCAAAATATGATGCCCACACCAAGTTTTATAGAGGATAGCAGAAAGAAAAAAAAAAAAAAAAAAAAAGGAAAGGAAAAAAGAAAAAAGAGTGGGCACATCACATGTTCTTGGCAATTTTGCTTTTGTCGCTTGGTGCAGGAGTTGCGCGTCTTTTTTCCCGTATTCTCTCCGCAATCCAAGTGTGTGAGCGTCATCCATTGAAAATTTGTATGCATGCGTGGTTGCAAAGTGAATAGAAAAAATATGTAAATTGCAATGCTTAAATATCACATAATGCCTTAATGAACGAACACCCTTTGCCACAAGTCATGACAGAAAACAAAGCAAGATTACGCCCATCATCAAACTCAACTGCTTGAAGGCAACTTAGAGTACGAGGAAAAGAAAGTTGACAGAAGAGAGGAAGAATATTTTATAAGAATTATCTTTGTAAAATTCTTTACATCAAAATAAATGAACTTCAATTTTAATTTTTTTGATCCAAGCTTTTAAATGAATTCTTGTTTGTTATGAAAATTGACGATGAGTACTTCTACAAGTGTATGTATTGTCACAATTATGAACTAGTAGTGTTTTCATGCCATCCATGAAATGAAAATTATATGTACTAAACATTAATTTTTTACTAAAAGTAAATTATCAACTGTAAACACTAATAATATGATAGATGCTAAATTATAATAGTCAATTAGTCTTATAATAAAGATTAAAAGTTGAAAGTATTAAAAAAAAAAACTTCAACTTGCAATAAAAATTGAAGTTTTAATGTAAACATTCTAAATTAGTTTTTTCGCCTTAAAATCTTGCTAAGGAGCTACATTGATTAAGCGTATAAGTTACTTATGTTAGACGATTTATTTATTAAATACATTTAATAGTGCAAATATAACTATTTAAAAACTGATAATTTACCTAACAATGTATTTTGATTATTAAGTTAGGGAGATTTGATTTTTAATCAAATACTCAATACGCATAGTAGAGTATAGTCTTCACATTTATCTTAGTGAAGAAATTTAACCTGAAATAATTAATTTTAAAAAATGGATACTTAAAATTATTAGTAGTAATAATTCAATAACTGACTTCATTATATCAAACATGCATTTGCATCTAATAATCATTTAAAAGAGAATTTACTTAAAATTTTAGCAACCAGCAGTTATGAAAAATATAATTGAGTCCTTTTTCAAAGTTAGACTCGGGTAACACGATGATTTTACATTCATTGTAGGCCCAATAATTTTCTCCTATTTAAAAATTGACCACTCTAATATGATAGCATCACAGGTATCATATGATTAAGGATGACCAACAACTTTCAACTTTAAAAACCTCCTAATGAATATGGATTTATTATATTTGTCTTTCTAACAAAAAAAATTAAAGTGATTTGAATAGGAAACCATAGTTTTGAACTAAAAAAAGAACTTTCTAAAATTATACTCAAGGAATTTAATGAAATTTAAAAGTAAATTCTAATATTTTTTTAATTTTAAGTAAAACAGTATGAAATAATATCATATTTACCTAAATTTTTACAAAGTTTTACTAACCGGGAGTAAAAGGTAAAAGTTTTTACATTTTATGGTTAGACCAGTACTATTATTGCACATGTAATATTATTCATTTAGAATTTAAAGAACCTAAGAAATTTAGATTAGAACTTTCAACATCAAAGCAACAACAAATGTTATAATATATAATATAGATACGTTTTGTATTGACCTTCATGTAAGTAACATACACTGTTTTTAAATATAATCTAAGTTAATATGCGTATTTTTCATACTAATTTGGATGGCTTGTAATTTGAAATTTATACTCGTCAAGGTGACTTGTAATTTTAAAAATAACATTTTCTATCTTATCATTCTAGATGGAAGTTTTACCATAAAAGTATGCTTTTTAAAATCTTTTTAGTAACATTTTTTATTTTCAAGTAAATATAAGTATAATTTGAGGTGCTTTGCAAAAGAAACTTGAAAATGAGAAAGGGAGGGGGAGCGAGTTGCTGAAGATGCAGACATGCAGTTACGAGACGATGGGAGGTGGTGAGTGATTATTCAGTGCGTTTATAACACTATGTTATTCTTTTTCCTTATAGCGGACCATTCATATACTATAAGTGATTCAAAGTTTTGTCTAATAATTGTGTTCCGGGTCATTGTATTGTGGGAAAACAGTAAGAGTGACGTGATACTTTGAATGGATTGAACAATTTTTCGAGGTTAGGGGATTCATTAAAATATGACTTTTTAGGATCACAGTTACAAAAATGAGAAGTTGAAGTGAGAAATGTTATAAAAAGAAAAAACAAAAAATGCAATAAAAAAATATAGTGGAAAACGATAAGTGAAAAAGTAAACAGAAGTCTTATTAAGGGCCCATTTGGAAATAAAAATTTTAATTAAATAAGCTACTTAAAAAAAAGTATAAAAAATAAGTTGGCTTAAAAAAAACTTAATTAGGGTGTTTGGTACTAGCTTAAGGTTTTTTTTGACATTTTTTATACAAAAAAATGAGCAATGGACCTCAAAGTAAATGAAATTGCATACTCATAATGTTCTGTATAATTAAAAAAAGATCAACATTAATTACTGTAGCACACTATTTTATTTTTAAAATTTTCAAAATTATTTGTTTTTCAAAATTCCAATACTGTAGAATACGTATAAAAAAAAACTTCAAAATTTTTGCTTTTTGGCTTATTATCCTAAAATAGTAAAAAAAATCTAACTTATTATAAGCTAAAAAACCTTGTTACCAAACACTAAGTGTTTTTTTTAAACAAAAAGTTTAAAAAACAGTCAAAATAAACTGTTCCCAAATAGGCCCTAAGAAGCTTTCGTAGAACTTAGTAGAAATTTAGTAAAAACTACATGAATAATTTTATATATACTTGGTTAGAACTTAAGAGAAAAAATTGTATAGAAATTAACATTTCAAGTTTTCGTAGTGTTAATTTTTGTCAAGTATTTTAAATGTATCCTAATCATTTTACTGAAAACTATATGAATAATTTTATAAATATTTAGTTAGAATTTAAAGAAAAAAATGTATAAAAATTAATATTTTAAGTTTCTGCAATGTTTTTCTTTTCGTTTGGATTGAGGGGTAGAATTCGGATAGAGAAGTTAATTATATCTTGATTAGTTAATTTTTAAGAAGGAAGAAAGAGTGGATGAAGGGATGAGAGTGCTCACTTTTTGAGCATTTTTCTCTCTCCCTTTCCCTTCAAAATTGAGAGAAAACAGAAGAGAAGTGAAGTATTTGTTATTATTTTATTTTAAATACTAATTATACCTATCAATTTCTGGTAAAAAATATTAAGATTTTATATACAAGATATATAATAGTAAAATTGTATTAAATTATTTTTTATCCTTTATTAATTTTTATTAAATCAAACAAGCGTAAAGAAATGTCTCCCTCTCTTTCTCTTAGTTATCCAAACAAGATATGAGTATTTTTTTTTCTCTCATTCTTTTTATTTTTTTTTAACTAACACTTCTTTTCACCTATCTTCCCTTCTATCTAAACAAAGTTAGTTTTCTAAAAAATTTAATCAAATATTTTAAACATGTCATAATCATTTTTTAAGAAATTTTTAAATATTTTCTTAAAACTTTTAAGCCAATTTCATACCCGTACCAAAAGAAATGTGTGCTCCCTTCTCAAACGAGTTTCCCGATAAGTGACGAGGACTCTGTCGAGACAAGTTACAGTTGCAACCCATTCAAAAATCAAAGAAATAAATTAAAATAAAATAGAAGGTTAAAAATCCGAGGAAAAGTAGAAAGTTTTTCAGAATCGGCGCCATTATTGTCTTATTTAGGAGTCGTTGGCGGAGTATTCAAAAATTGAGGACAAAACTAAAACTAGAACTAAAAACTCCACAAATACACTCCTATCAGCCCATTACTGCAAAAGCAACACTGTACACAGCCATACCCATAAGCCTACCTTCCTTGCTTTCCGCCTCCACCCTCTCTCCCTCTGTGTATATATATATATGTATTTGTGTACGTATATTTACACTTTCTTCTTTTCTTTTGGGGTTTTGAGCGGGAAATCGTAAAGGGCTGGATGCGGCTTTTTGGGGCAGTGTGGCATTGATGGGTCGGACTGTGGCCACGATCAGCGGCCATTCTTCTCCCTCCTCTTCTTCTTCTTCTTCGGCCGAATCCAGCTTTCGGGAGCTCGACGATGTCTTCTTGCAGGTCTTCTTTACATACCCTCCCTTCCACTCTCTCTACATATATATATATACACACACACTCACATATATATGCCATCTGTTTGACTAGTTCAGTGCTTGATCATGGCAACCTAGGGATTTTCTTTTCTTTTCTTTCGTTTTTATGTTGTTTTTTCAGATTTCCACTTTGTGGTCTCTATTTCATACGATCAGAAGGGTCAACTTTGCAACTGTCGGGAATTAGAATAGCCGAAATTGAAGTTGTTAAATCCAACCTATGGAAACAATTAGCAGATGAATTGTATGTTGTTTAATGGAGTATCAAAGTTGTAATGTCGATTCATTTACTAACACAGAAGCTCGAGGAATTTTAAAACCAACGGAGGTTGTATAGGCACAAATGAATCTTGAGCGAACTTATTTGTCAATAACAGATACGAGTTTTGGTATTCTTCCTTTCTTTTTTTTTTTTGGTGGCTGGCCCGGTGAGGGGATGTTGAATGAATCCGCAGCCATCATAAAAAAAATATCCAAGGGAAATATTGGTAGATGCCTATAACCTCGACTATTGAGAACTTTCTCTATATTAAATTTTGAGATGCGCAAAGGATTATTTTTAGTTGGTTGAATGATGCTATGCAAGCTTGATTAGTTTGGGGATAACTTACCGTTGTTGGTTATAGGATGTGAATATGCATATATGGCAATTAGGCTTCTAATGTTTGTGGTTTTTGACCGGGGACTTAGTGAATTTTTCTTGGGTAATAAAAGGATCCAATGAGGGTTTTTTTTTTCTTTTTCTTTTTTGCAAAGTCTTAACAGTGTGATGTTTCTGATATGCTCTTGTTCCGAGTAGCAACCTCAGTGACTTAAGGTAGTCAATTTTGTCCATAGAGTGGGCTACCCTTTTTGCTGTCTCTTGATATTCTGGGATTATATCCACCTCTGATTGGCCTATTGCTCTATTTTCCACTTGAAACCAAAAACATCTATGATAAATTCCGACCCAATATCCTTTTGTCTGGATTTATTTGGTATTTAACTATTGCAAATCATGGGCCCTTCTGCTTCCTGCTGGAGCAAATCCGTGTGAGCAATAGAGCTTGTAATTCATATTGTCTAGGGAAAGAACTGAAATTCGGTTTTCACCAAGAAAGAGTAAATTTAGTCAAAACTGAATTTTGCTGTTTCAAAACTTAATCTCAATTACACGACTGGCTTGGAATATACATAAACAAAGGGAATGTCAGTTACACCTATACTCTACTGTGTGTGCCCCAGCGCAAGCTTATCAAGAAGCAAGATAAGCAGAATTTACATTGTGTTCTTAATTCTTGTTAATTGACAACTGACAAGAATGTCTGGATGTGGAAACAAGGAAACTAGAAGAAGCAATAAAAGCTGAACTACATGATTATTTGGCATGACTTTTCTTATTTCCTTATTAGTGGGTTAACTAATAAATGGTAAATTTGTTTCGTAATGGACATCCTTTATGACCTTGAAGGTTATTTTTTCTTAGAAACCAATTATGGGAACTTAGTTTTTCAAGGCTTCAGGGGGGAATATAATTTACCATGTCAATGGTTGTAATTATATTGATTCTCTCATTTTATTTGGGCAAGCCTGATTTTTCCCCCTTCCAATCATTTAGAATCAAACAAGAATATGGCTTGGAGAAGTCCTGCACACAAGACTGGATGATCAGCTGACTATTTCTGATTTACTTGCTGATGGGGAACTGCTGTATGTTCTTCTTTTCTCTGATCTATTGTGACATGGATACTAGATGCATGCTTCTATTCTTTTGAACTGTCTTTGCTTTGTCAGCTATTCCATAAGATGAACAGCATTTCGTTTTTTTGACATATGTAATTACATTTATGAGAAGCATATTACCTAACACCTGCCTTTACACTGGGTTTGATATATGGAATGGAATAATATCAGTATTCTAGAACAATAGTCTTTTTATTGTGTTCCAATAATATTTTCCACGTTAGTTTGGAGTAACACGCTACCTTTAGAAAATTCTAGATATAAAGTTTTCATTGAAAACCAAAATGAGTAATGTCACTTCTATTTTTAATTTCCTTTTGGCTACAAAAGTAGGATCTATTGTCTACATAGGGGAAAGCATGTTAAACAAATTTACGGAAGAGAAGAAAATTATCATTCCTCTAAGGAAAAGAGTACCTTGCACAAATTTTTTTGATATCATATATCTTCAAGGCTCGTCACAACTTGAGATAAAATTAGTAACGTAGTTCCGAATGCATTTCCTTCAAGCTCTACAGGGTCATCTCCAATGAAAATATGATTATTTTTAAGTCCTTAAAACATAATTCAGTGTTGATGGAATAATTGATTTTGTTATAATTGCTAAATTAACAAACATGGGATATACTTAGCAAGCTAACTTTATTTTAGCTTGGTAATTGAAACACTAAATAAACATTTTGAAAATTTTATTCAAAGAGAGTAAGAATATAAAAATGCTCAGTGATGTAAAACTTATTGAACTGATAAGCTTAAAACTTATGAATTTTGAGTATGCAGGAGACCTATATACATACCCACACAACCACATCGTGACACATTCTGATTCAGGAATTATCATGCGAGTAATTTGCATTTCAGGATTCTTATATTGCACTGCTTAAGGTGTATTGATGGCTTGAATGATAAATAATTAGTTAGTACGGTGTTGTCACATTTGAAGAAAAAAGACAATCAAGTATACCAAACCTAACAGCCTCAAATTTTCTTTATATTTTTATTTTTTCCCCTTAACCATTATAATTATTACTTAAAAGGTAAAACTCTAGAGCCTAATTATCTTAATTTTCAATTAGTGAGCTTATGCTACTAATAATTAAAAAGTTAAAGAGTCCTATATAAATTTACTTAATTAATTTTTAGTGCTAACAATAAAATTGATAATTTGTAACCTAACATATCTTGGTATCTTTATTACTAATAATAAAATTGGCAAATTGGCTAATTTATTCAAGTTAATTAATTACCTTTCACGTCTCACACATGCAGGTAACTAATAATCACATTACCGTGTGGGAAATCAAAGAAAAACTAAACCCTAGTGATGATATTGGAAGGAATTTGGTGGATTTAGTGCTAGCAAATTGACCCAAGTTTTATTGCAAGTTATGCAGGAGATTGATTAGGTAGACTGAAGCAACACCTAATTTAGCAGGGGAAGTTCAAGCATGTCCCAATATTACCAAAAAAAAAAAAATAGAGAAGAAATGATGAAACTATTATGGCTTAAAAAGAAAAAAATGATTGGGAAGAGGAAACAATAGGGATGAAGAGGCAACACATATTAGAGGTTCTCAACGTCATTAAGATGATGAAGATTAAGATGAATACTATGGGTTTGAAGGTGTTATTGTTTCTAGTCGAGGTTGTATGGATTCAGATACAGGTATCCGGTGTGAGCATGTGTCGAACTATTGAGTTCATCTAATTCCCATATCGAAGGAATATGACAAAATATTATTTTTTTCTTTATGTATTGCATATTTTATCCTATATATGATTACAAGGCGCTATAAATCATTTTATACATAAATGGGAGTTTTATACATATTTATATGATAAAATTAAATTACTAAAATTTTTTGTTTCGTGAATATCCAACAACGCATGTCGGATACTTATTCCATATCCCTACCCTTAGCTAAGTGTCGGAGTCTAAATGTCAAGTGTCTGACACGGGTATTTTATACATTTTAGAAGAGTCGGGTAACATAGTTTCTAGTGATGACTTAGATTTTGATTTGACAATAGCAAACGAGAAAACATAAGAGAACTGAATGAATGAGTACTTTGGTTGTTTACCTAGAATGTCAATTCTTTCATAGTTAAAAGCTACAATTTTCATGCCTTAGGTCTAAGAAGTGTGTATTCACTGTCATTTATCTTCTTAGATAAGTATAGCTTGTACTGATGGCTGAAAATCCTACAAGGGGTCCCAATTTAAAAAGTATGAATGTTTCTAAGAAGGTGTCTTATCCGTGTTAATTGCGTGAAAGACACAGGCACTCGTTATTTTATAATCAGATGCACTTTGGACATTTAGGGAAAACACATGTCCATCGCTTAGACATACATGAAATACATTACAAGTTTGAAAAAAAATAACTAGGGGATCAATGATGAAATAAAAACAATGTTAATTTATTCCTATTAAATTATTATGTTTAATATTAAACTTGCTTTTGTCTTGCTTTATGTTAAATGATATTTAAATTAAAGATTGAAGTAAGAGTACACAAGAACCAAACCAACCTATCCTCCTTGGGTTGGTCTAATTTGGGTCTATCAAAGGGTTGGTTCAATTTGGTTTGAGGTCTTAAAATTGCCAAATTGGTAGTTTCGATTCAATCTTGGGTAGAATCGATCTATGTATATAATACAAGTTTATATACGAATTATATATATATCTTTAATCATTATTGGTTGAACTTGAATATTGTTGCTTTGTTTTATATTTTTCTTTCTAGCTTCTTAAAAAATTGAGTTTTTTTGCAAGTAATTACACTTTTTTCCCTTGTGTTTTAAGCTAACTCCCTTGTGGTTTGGACCTAATTGTAAAATAGATAAAAACCATTAAAATTAACAACAATTCTAAATATTTTTGTCATTCATCTCTCCAAATTGGAACACCAAAAAGATGATTTTGCTCTTTTATGTCAAAATAACCTTCGTAGGGGCTTTTTTGTCATTTCACTAAATCTATCACAATTCCATTCATTCTGTAGATAAGTCCAAATCATAAAGGAGTTATGTGTTCACTTTTAAACAACAGAGGGAGTTATTCGATTTTTTGCTTAAACTACAAGCGGTTAAAGTATAATTACCCTTCTTAAATTTTTAAGTGAATAAATCAAACTTTATAGAAAAATAGGAGACCTGACCCAATCTCAAAACGAATCATAGAATTGATTCCAACTGCCTCGGGTTGGTTCAATTCAGTTCCATGGAATGGTCAGTTAGGTTTCAGATCAAAAATTCTAGAACTGATCAAGATTGGTTATATTCTGGGTTTAGTGCGAACCCAACCTAACTCGATCAATGCACACCCCTAGATTGATGGAGTTTTTATGTTAAATTAGTTTTATTTTTTCTTAGAATTTTGTTCATTTGTGAATGCTACATTCATATACATAGTAAATAAAAATATATAAGAAATATATCTTATTGTATCGTCCTCATGTCTATATCTTTATTTTTTTGAAAAATGCAATATCTTGTGTCCGTATTTGTGCTTTTTAGGACTCAATTGTTATTGGCTAAGCAAATCATGGAAGCTTGGGTAACCATGTTATTCTCACCCACTTGAATTACGTAACATTGGTTTATTTGCTATGAAGCAAATAAATGGACATGGACATGGGATACAATATGAGACGGGTATGGAAACAAGACACTATACTTTTTAAAAAATGATGATACAGACATGACAGGTAAATGGTAAAAAATATATGTTTTTTTTATTTATATATTTTTGTTTGCTACAAGTTTCAATGGTCCGAAATGAATTTCCAAAACCATAAAAACTATTTTAAAAAATAACACTAATTCAACGTAGAAACTTCATTCAATCCATAGTTTAGATACCATCTAACATAAAATGAGATGAAAACAAGTTTTTAGATTAAAACATAACAATTTAATAAGTATAAATTCACATTGTTTTTATTTTATTATTGGATCTCAAGTTATTTGTTTCATGTGTATTTAGGCGATGGACAAGTGTGTCCCCACATGCCTGGTTCTAAAAAAAATTAAAAGATAATAGGACACATTTGGAAGCATGTCCGACATGTGTTGGGGAGTGTCAGATGAGTGTTGATGACCGACATAGAAATGTCACCTTTGAAGTGTCTTTGCTTCTTAGTTTATTTGTGTGCTATGATTTGCTTGCTTGCAAGAACCAAATGATCCTCCATGGTTTACAGAATTACCCATTCAAGAACCATCTAGTTGTGGATCCTCACCACCTAACATATATGACCTCAACAACCAAAACGCATAACAAGCCGCCCCTCCTGTCCAAATACCCAGTGGGTGGTAGACTAGGGACTACTATGGTCTCACCCAAGTAAAGTTGCCATGCACTTCCTACCTTTTTTCCATGAGTAAAGGAAAAAGAAAAAAAGAGCACTTACAGGCCATATAACTGGACATTATATCTAGGGAATCATCCGGTGTTTCTTTTGTCACTTGGGTTGTTGCTAAGGCATTCCCTATTCATTCATAGCCACCGTTGTTGTTCTAGGAACCTAAGTAGGTGGTTTGTGGTCTGGTGAGGCAACCTCTTAATTGAATTGTGTCTAAACTCAACTCAAACCCTTATGTCCTGACCAGCTGAGGTAGATGACATGATATCTTTCCCCTGATGACATGATTTCTCCACTAGGTAGTTAAGTTCTCAATTCACTGATGCATAGAAATTGTTTCGAGAATCATATATCTTGGCTCATGCTACTATGAAAATTATACAGATTTTAAAACACTGGAGCACTAATTTGCAATCAGACACAGTAATTTATTATGCATTGTAATGACTTGGATGTTTTAATGTTATTATAATGGCTCGCAGATTTTGACTTTTTGTTTAATTTTAAAGAATTTCTTTTCATTCTTGTTCATGATTTTAACTATTCTGTTTGATTTTATAGGTTTGAAGTTTCTAAAATTGTATGGACGATGTTGTTGGCAAAGTGCAAGGAACTAAGGCATATCAAAGGTCATAAATATAAACCAATTGGTTCTAGGAAGAGCAGTGGGAAATATAGGCCTTATTCTAATGTTGACTCATTTTTGAAGGTACATTTCACGTTCTAGTCCTTCCATTTTGTGTGATGATTCCATTTATTGCAGAATTCGTTGTACCATTCTTTATAAAAGTGAATTCTTGTTAATTCCTTGCAAGAGATGTTGCTAAATACTAATTGGCCCATATAATGGCCTTGAGTGACGTTTCAAAGCTTTATGTTGACAGAAGCATAATAAGCAGAAGCATAATAAGCTCTAAGATTAGAGATCAGATTTCTATCGAGCATTGTGCAATAAGAGAAAACTCGTAGGCAAATTTGTTAAATTCATTTAGTGCCCCTTGGCATCATTGCTCAGCAGTTTGAAATCTTATCTTGTAGGTGGGTTTAAAGAAGTTTGAGCCTCTTTAGTCTAGGAATAACTTGAGTTGTAAGTCAATGTGCATTTGAGTTAAGTACTCATGCTGAAATGAGGTTTCAACAAGTGCTGTAATGAATTGATTCAATTCAATAAATGCCTGTTTTGGAATATCTGCTTTGAAGCTATTTAACAACACTATATCTATGTTTGTTTTATTTGCTGCATTGGATGCACTGGCATATATGCTTATCAGAGAAACTTGCGACCAGTAATATCTGTCATAAGAACAAATGCCTTTGTAGCCAACTAAAAATAACTTTTGTATACCAAAGTAGTATTCAAATATCAGATTAATTGATTCTTCTTCATTGTATAAGTGAAATAGGTTGCTTGCTGAATTTCTTTGTTGTAAAAGTTTTACAACTAGTGGATCCCAAAGCTTGACTTTATGATCCGTGAATGAACAATTAAACAAGTTCTTATCTTTTCTCTCCAATAGTTGGATCTAATATCTGACTAAAAACAATGCACATGGTTCTAACTGTAAATCAATTCTTGGTTTTTTGTAGATATGCAAAATTTTGGGGTTGGATGGCATTGATCTCTTCTCCCCATCAGACGTTGTTGAGAAAAGAGATACCCGAAAAGTTTGTATCTGTATACGTTCCCTGTCAAAGAGAGCCAGGTCTAAGCAATTAAATGTAAGAAATATTACATATTTCAGCATTATTGTTAGTGTGGTCGTATGTGTGCAACTGTGCTGTAAAGGAAGGATAACTAATTGTATTAGCTACACAGAATAATTGCAAACTATGCATGTTGTAGGTTCCCGATTTTGATATCGTTACCTATGCAGCAGCCATGCCCACCAACATGGTTGGAAATCTCCGTAGAAGCTTGGAACTGTCACAGTGCAGCTTTTCAAGTTCTGCTAATTACTCTCCATGCAAAGAATCAGCTTTGAAATTTAGGAAGGTATGACAATTTTGTTTGTATTGCATGATAAAAAATTGAAATTGCAGCTGGTGAGTTCTACTCACTTTCATGAGGAAAAATCATCAATTTAGACTCGACACTTTCTTTGTACTTCTGTATTAATCTGACTGGCAGCTATATTTGTTCTCATCTTTGCTGCAGAAAAATCAAGTTGCAGCCCGTGACAGAAACTATGATTCTTATTCTGAAGCATCTGATGACTCAGAAATCAATTATATGGGAATGCCATCTTATGGGTCATCAATAAACTATTCTCATGATACTGCTTCACTTAATTATTCAGATATAGACAATTCGCCTGGAGTGTCTTCAGTGGTAAATAAGTATACTTCAGCAGTTAGTGTATCACAAGGAGATATCCAAGAACATGAGAAAGAAGAATATGAACAAGGTCAACACAAATCAGCTTGTTTAGCAGAACCAGCTCTGTGCTTGCAGTATGTTAAAAGTGATCATCAGCTGTATAGTGTGTCCTCTCCACATGATGATTCTCAAATGATATTATGTGATGGGGCTTCACTTATAAACAATGGAGGAAGACACATTCACGAAATGGCTGGACTAGGCCTCACTGATATTGATGCTGGTATTGGAAATGATGCCTCCATTGTTGGGGATTCTATGGATGACAACACAGCAGAAAGATGGTATATATCCAATCAATTGGCATTTCCAGATTTGGCTGTCCTTGGAACTGATAACAACAATCCTTTTCTGTTTGATGGAGAAGACAGCATGTTTAATTTATTACTGGGTACTGGTTCTCATGAATTTAACTCAACTGGAAGGACTTCTCAGAATGGATTTGGAAGGAGATCTGATGATTTTGAAGATGTGGAAGTGTCGTCTGTGAACAGCATGAGCTCTGTATTAGGCCGGGCTCTGAACTTGGATTTTGATGATCAATCCAATGCTGATGATTGGAGAACTGCCAAAATTAACTTGACTGATTTGCAGAATTATGAGGCTGACAGCCTAGATAGGAGTTCAACAAGAGGGTATGAATTTCAGGACATTGGCGAGTATGAAAGTTCTGAGCATAGTTTAATTCATGATACTGAAAGATCTTGTTATGAAACAAAATTTAGAAATTTTGGTTTCTCATCCGAGCTCTCTTCACCATGTCCAAATAGTGGGCAATCACACACAATAGAGTATGAAGAATATGTTGGTTCATTCAATAATGAAATTGGTGTATCTCGAACAAATTCTGGAGTCACCTTGTTAAAGGATATGGACTTTACTGTTGCAGATAATGCCACGGAGGTGAATAGTGTGGCCGTGGTTGAATTAGATCCTGTTCTTAGAAAACACCCAAACAATTGTCTTCCAGTAGCTTGTAGTAGCAATATCAGGTATGTAAGATACGGAGATTCAATTGTTTCACGTGATAGTGTTACTGTTGAAGGGATTGAAAAATACCACAGGCAAAGCCTTATAGATGACGGTGGATTAAAGCATTGGGATACAACAATTCGAGATGTCAAACCTAAGGCAGAAAAGAATCCATGCTCAACAATCGGCAGTTCAGCTAATGTAGGTGAAAGTGGTCATCAAGCACGAACAGGTTGCAATGAGCATCTTCTTTATTGGGCAGAATATATGAATAAGGTGAATCTCAAGGGAACTTTATTCCTTTAATGTTCTGGTTTGTCTCTCATCTCAGTGGACGCTTTTATCTTCAAGCATCTTGGTATATTTTTATTTGGACTAATTCCTTCCAATTTGTCTTGTCTTGTTGGATAGGATGAAAGTAAGAATGAAAATGTGGACAATCTGGCTGAACTTTCAGGTGAGAAAAAATCTGAAAGTGCTAGGCCTCACAGAAGGCCACTACTGAGGACAGTTGTTAAAGGCACTGCACTTTTTGGTCTATTGTGTCTCTTGCTTCATCTCAGGTGTGTACTCTCTGTAAGGATCACCTCTGGATACTCTTAAAAAATATTTATTTTTGGCAGTAACTGGTTCTATATATCAGCTTTAATTTCCTATATATTGGGTTATTGTTATTGATGACCCCAACTTTCTTATTGCCGGAGTAGAAGTGGCAGAGAGAAGACAGGTGAAGTACGGAAGCAATCCAATCAGATTCAAAAGGAAAATGGCATGGAGTTCTTCGCAACAAGGAAAGAGCAAAAGGGAGGCAGTGTAAATGGGATTTATCCAGCTGAAAAGCTTAAATTTGAGAATTAGATTCAGTTCTAGTAGATATATACTCGCAAAACCAACACCCATCATAGATTTTAGCTTTTTCGATACAAGTTCATTATAATGTATGCAAAGGGGCTATCGATTTGCTAGTTCTCTTCAAATTCAAACAAAAGGGAGATTCATTTGCACCAAGAGAGGGGGAAAGAGGGAAAACAAGCTTAGTGAGTTCTGGAGAAGAAGGATCTTCTGAGTACGAACAAATAAATTTTTTGTTGTTATTTTTCAAAGGTTAACATTTTGTCATTTTATTTCTTTTATCAACTTGAAGGCAAGCTTGGTATTGGATCTTTGATTGGGGGTGATGATATTTGGTGTTTTTGGTTGGATCTTTGTTCTGTTTTATTTTATTTTATGCATTGATTATATGCATGTGAGGTTTTTGGCTTTTAATATCTATTTATCTATATGCGGCATGTGATAGAAAATTCACAAAGTTATTAAGGGTATAAAAGTAATTTTAATCTTTTCGTTAGCCCTATTAACTGAATGAGGGAATCTGTTACAACATTTTAAATCGAAAGGAGGGCAGTGTAAAGGAGTAATATCTCATATTTTGCAAAATTTTGAAGATGATCAATGTAATTTATTCTAAATTAAAAGTTTGTTTAACAAATAACATTAAAAATTATTTAATAAAAGTTGGTCACTAATTAATACAGAGCTTAATAATGATATCACTAATACATTAAACATTAGAATATATTTCAAATGGTCTATATAAAAAATATAAAAAATACTAAAAGTGTAAGTAACAGAGTGGGGACGGGACGAAAGAAAAACTTAGTTCACCCTCACCTTTATCCCCTTGTAGATTTTTATTTCTACCTTTATTCCTGTTTACATTTCCATTTTCCGTTTACATTTTCATTTTGCGTACTCTGTCCCCATTCCAAACGAGCGGAGGTTAGATTGAACTTTTTTTGTTTTTTTTGTTTTCCATTCTATTGCCATCCCCGGCTCAAGTAGAGGTATAACAAATAAGTGAACTAAAATTAGGTGCGGAGAGAGGCGAAAGATATAAAAATAGGACATAAATTAGATGCATCAATTGCGACTAAATTATGAAAAATGCTATTTTTTCAAAATGTGTATAGAATTTTAAAACAGAATAATATGACAATTGTAATTTTATAATTAAAATGCATCTTGATGAATTTTTATTTTATAATGATAGGCTCATAATTCAGACATATCATTTTAAATATAAATTTTATATGAATTTTTTGAATATATAAAATTACATTTAGAGAAAAAAAAAGGAAAGAGCACGTAACTCCAACAACACGAAAAGTAGAGCTACCTACCAAAACTCCAAGCACTAACTTAATTGCAACCACTCGTTTTTCTCACCAACTTCGGTCAAAAGACCCTCCCTCCAATCTTTTTATTTTGAGGTCCGGAGTCAATTGCCCCTTTGCCCCCACCACCCTCCTGATTTTCCATTCTTCCCCCTCAGTCAAAAGACCCTCCCTCCAATCTTTTTATTTTGAGGTCCGGAGTCAATTGCCCCTTTGCCCCCACCACCCTCCTGATTTTCCCTTCTTCCTCCACCCCCACCCCACCTACCATTTAAATTCTCTCTCTAGCTAATCTCACTTTTTATCTTTAATTTTTGATAATGCAGTAAATTTATGAGGTCAATCTTTAGGTTGGCGACAGACTGTTCTAATGATCTGAGGGGAAGCAAAGAGATAAAAGGCACCGGTGTGATGCCTGCCAAAAACACTCCGATGCCAAAGTTAAGTCTCTAGATATATTTCAACAGAGTTTTAGCTAGGGTTTTTATTTGCGTACCTTGTTGGAGAAGATGAGTTTCACTTTTATATGGGTAGATCCTCTAGTAGCCCTAGGAGAGCGTTGCATAAACGGAGATAGTAGGAGATGGTTGTCTCTCCACGTGGCAGTGTGGCATTGGAGGGCCAAACTGGTGGTAGGATAGTGGGAGGAGTGGTTGTCCAACCCCACACGTGGCGCTCCGTTAGATGTGTGTCAGAGCGGAGAAAGTGACTACCTCCTGCTACACTCGAGGTCTTGGAGTTGGAAGCACATTATCATGATTGGGTTGTCAGTGATGGCCCTCACTAGCGTGGCAGGTGAGGAGGAATGATCAACATCATCCCACAAGGTTTGCTCGGGGTATGACTTACTCGGTCATGCTCGGTCGTGCTCGGCATGGTCATGCTCGGTAGATCGTGTTTGGCATGGTCATGCTCGGTAGATCGTGCTCGGTATGGGTTGCTCGGTCTTGCTCAGCTATTGTCTGCTCGGCCATGATCAGACATGGTCTTGCTCGGCCATGATCTGCTCGGTCGTGGTCAGCTATGATCTGATCGGCCATGGTATGCTCGGTCGTGGTCGGCCATGGTCTTGCTCAACCATGGTTTGCTCTGTCGTGCTTGACATAAACTCTGGGCGTTCTATCCTCGATACAACCACCAATCAGCCCATTGTTGGGGGTCCGGATCGGTCCCATCAATTCCTTTCCCTCTAGTTCCTTTCAATCTCTACATCACAAGTCTCTCTCTCTCTCTCTCTCTCTACAGGGGATGAATCTGTTCTGCAAAGTATTATTCCATGGGCAGGTCTGCCTGCTGTGAGAAAGAGCACACCAACAAAGGGGCATGGACCAAAGAAGAAGACGAGCGCCTCATCAAGTACATCAAAGCTCATGGTGAAGGCTGTTGGAGATCTCTCCCAAAAGCTGCGGGTAAAGCATCTCTCTCTCTCTCTCTCTCTCTCTCTATGACAACTTGCAGACAGATAAAGATTGAGAGCTTTTTGTTGGGTCTTGCTCATGGGTAGGATAGAAAGTTTTTACTATATATTATATATCTCGTATATTTCATTTTTAGGTTTGCTTAGATGTGGGAAGAGCTGAAGACTCAGATGGATAAACTACCTTCGGCCTGATCTGAAGAGAGGAAACTTCACTGAAGAAGAAGATGAACTCATCATTAACCATCATAGCTTGTTTGGAAATAAGTATATACCTCTCTCTCTCTCTCTCTCTCTCTCTCTCTCTCTCTCTCTCTCTCTCTCTCTCTCTAAAATTACTAGGTGGATAAGAGTTTATTTTGCATTTTGTTAATTGTTCTTTTTTGGTCTGAAAATGGATAACAACAGATGGTCCCTAATTGCTGGGCGATTGGCGGGGAGAACCGACAACGAGATAAAGAACTATTGGAACACTCGCATCAAAAGGAAACTTCTCAGTCGAGGAATCGACCCCCAAACTCACCGACCACTCGATTCAAAATTAACGGCCACTTCTACTACTACTACTACTTGCACTACCAACTACTACAGCAAAAAATCTGAACCACAACTCCAAGCACCATCCTGCTGCAGGCCATTGACAATAGGAGGACTACCAGAAGAGATTACGAACAACAACCACTACTCACGTAATGCTAACAGCAGCATCAATAATATCGAAGGAAGAAGAACCTATTCAGCCGCCGAGGCCTCCAACAACAATAGCAGCAGCAGCAGCAGCATGATAACAGAACTACTCAACCTTGAGCTCTCTCTCTCTCTCTCTCTCTCTCTCTCTCTCTCAATAAGTGACTCTCCCACGTTCACCACCTCCTGATCAGCCTTTTTCTTCTTCTTCTTCTCTATCAGCAGCGTCGTAAATGAATGAATCAAAACATGAGCAACAACAGCATGGAGTTCTTTGGGCCATCAGCTAATTATTCTGTGGTCATGACTCCTCCTACTACTCCAACATTCTCTCCATTTCATAGTTGCATGAAGATCTATCTATACTATCCAAGAGAAGGACAAGAAAACCTATGCATTTTGAAATTGAATTGGAGAGGTAAATGTGCGTAATTAAACCATTTCACAAGAAAAAGAGACACCGCCAATTAATTATTAAGCCCTTTGAAGTTATAAGGTACGTTGCTCGCATGTGATAAGCGAAAGGATTATATATATATATATATATATATTTCAACCAAACATTTGCTCTAACGGGGCTTCAAATTAATCCGCTGCAGTACGTATCACCTAACTCAAGGCCCAGAACCCAATGTTCTTGGATCATATATATAGTTAAAACAAAATCGAAAAGGGAATCATAGTATCGAAGCTAAAAGTGTTACTTTCACGACCCACTAACTGCATTTTTCGTGAACTAACTAGTAATCGTACGTTTTGATATGCCATGGAAGATACCAATTTTCCATTTGGCTTTATCACCTGCCATAAAAAATTAAAAAAACTCACTTGTAATTATTAGTAGATAAATCTCGCCGGCGCATTCCCAAATATTTCTACCAAGTCGTTATCCTAAATTCTTATTTCTTTACAAGGGTTTCATTTACCATTTGAAAACTTCATTTTTTTTTTCTTTTTATTTTCTTCTGAATATATCTCAACAATCTTGGGCTATATTTAATAAGAAAGACCAACCGTGTATTTCTATTAATGTCTATGCAATAGCAAGAAAATAAATAAAAGTAGAAAACAGGAGGCAAAATTTAGGAGAACACCTAGATTATGTTCTTGAAATTGGAATACTGAAATTCTTACTTACATGCATGGTTGAAAAATAAAAATAAATAAAAAGAAAAAGTGCATATGTCCTTTTTTTTTTTTGTTGGTGCTGGTAGGAAAACTCCCCCCCCCCCCCCCCCCCCCCCCCCCCGACCCCCACCCCCTGGATTGACCATTAAAATTTTTTGGTTTTCCTATGTTGCCCATAACCTTACTCTTTTATTTTAATATTGCCATCTATTTCAATTGTTTTGATAATGTTTTTTTCTTTTACTCCCACCTCCCAATTTTTAATTAAAATTTTTTTTAATTTCTTTTTACTCTCACCTCCTGGATTTTTATATAAATAAAATTTTTTATAATCAAATTTAATAATTTCTTTTACTCCCACCTCCCAATTTTTTATTTAAAAAAAAAATTTAATCAAAATTTTTAAATTTCTTTTTACTCTCACCTCCCGGATTTTTATATAAATAAACTTTTTATGATCAAATTTTATAATTTATTTTACTCCCACCTCCCGGTTTTCATAAAAGAAAGAAATTTTGATCAATTTTTTTTAAATTTCTCTCTATTTATAAAATTTAATGCAAAACTAATTAATATAATTTTTTTTAAAAATACTTAAGTAAAATAATTTAGATTTGTTTCTTAAGACTATCCATGGGAATTAATAATGCATTTTTTACTAATTTGATTTGTCATAAAAACACATACAAAAAATAATAACTTTTAATATATCAATACAATGGTAAATTTAACAATACATAAAAACAGAATTTCTAATCAATGTCTTCATCAAACTCTCCTCCGAGGGCACCCGGTTCTCCACCCATTATTTATAACCACAAATTCATTTGTACTCTATAACTATCAACCCATCTCCTAGCTTCGATTGATACATGTTGTCACCACCACATTAGAGTGGGTGGTACTGGATAATGAGGGCGTAAGAAAACTTGGACGAAGTGATTGTCGTCAACACGAGCAATAGCTATTTCCCGACACTCGTGAACCGGAACTAGGGGAGATCTCAACGGCAAGTGAGTAAAATAACCCGAATGATATGTGTCAAACATGTACAGTACAAGATTGTATCTTAATACGATGACAACTCCCAAAGCCATAGAGTTCATCCAATATGCCTATGACGTTGTAGGTTGGAACCAAATAAGTGAATGTAGAAAAGTGTTTGCATAATTGTGTTCTGGATAAAGCACATCGTACAAGTTCATGTTTTGCTGAATCTCTTCAATCAGCTCCATTCGTACCCGTGCCGAATCATCTTCGCCATACCCGACTTGCACAGTTATCGCCCTGAATCCACAATGACCATCAGCTCGGACGTCAACAGTGTAACTAATAAAATCCTAATAAGCCTCAGGCAATTGTTGAATGAAGAGATCCAAGATGGGTGGAGCTAGAGTTTGAGTGTTGTGAATTCTCGAGATTGCAGTCGGTTGAGTGACCGGTGCATCTGGAGTTGAGTTAGATGCCTCCCTAGATCCTGAAGTAGATACTTCTAGAATACTCTTTATACGGCGTCTACTTTGTTCATCTCTACCTGCAGGTCGACCTTTGTGTTTGGTGTTATACACTAGGGCTCGAACTGTACTATGAGATGGATCTGTCATATCGATAATCCTGTTTATCATATTATCTCGCTTAGATGGATCCATCCCCTATAACAGTTCAAGAACCTTAGATGTCTTGTCAGATTGTGGTCCATCATTATTAGAGCGGTCTGCATGCATACATAACCTAGTCCAATGAACATTAATATCCGTCAGCAGAATTGGAATACAAAGCAAACGGTAATTAGTAAGGTCGTGCAAGCACGGCACTCCGTGCATTACTTTGACTATACAGTCGCAATAGCCGGCCATGAATGGGGAGGCGGTATCAGCGTATTGTAGCTGTTCATCGATCAACTCCAACGCCTCTAATGAAATTCGACATATTATGCCACTGAAAATGTAGTCATCCATTTGTTTGTGGCGTGGAATGTTGAGAGATCTTTCGAACGACTTTTGAATGTTGTCAAACTGAATTCTCAGCATCTTATGAATTTTTGCAAACGATGCATCTAGCGATGACATGGTGTTCTCCAGATATAGCTTTAGCCTGGCATGGGCAAACTCTACCCTGTAATAGAAAGTGTACTGTGTTTAAATCAAAAAGTTACAAAAATTAGTTTGCAATGAAATCACGATACCTTTGACTTGAATTGCTTACAAGGTGCATGAAAGTATTTATCTACGCCGCTACAAACCACTCTTTGTATGGCCTTAACCATGTCACCCAGAGGTATTTTGTTGCACACGGGTAGGATTTAAACTCTCTGAGAAGGGTGTACCACTTCTGTTGGTAAGACTCCGATGTCGATGACATAATTAGCGAGTACCATAGCATGAGAAATCGTTTCATCTCCAGACCAATAATAGGGATGCAGTATTTCACCACATTTTGGTTTATGTGCCAGATACAGAGGATGTGACGTGCTGTGGGGAAACATATATCAATGGCCTTCATATGTGCCAAATCCCGATCTGAAACGAACACCGATGGCATCAATGCTCTTTTTTCAAACATCAAGTTCTTTAAGGTACCTAAGGCCCATGTCAACCGAACTGACTTTTCATTAGCAAGATATGCGAACATAAGTGAGTATGTTTGCAGTGTGGATGTGATACCCACAACCTCCAACAATGATATGCGATACTCATTGGTCTTGTATGTTGCATTAATGATCAGCACGGTGGGAAAATTGATATATAGCTCAAGGCTTTTAGGATGAACCCAGAGAATGTCTGTAATTTCGTTCGTCTCTGGATTTGTCATAAAAGTATGGAGGTATCTTTTGCTAATTAATTGATCCAAAACATGTTGGATAGGATTTAGACCGCCATGTTTGACTTCTTTGTGTTTATAGATGGTGTTAGGCTTTGAATTCCTGTGGTGTTTGAAGGGTCTTTTTCTTTCAGGATATTGAGAATTTCACGAGGTTTGGTACTGTCAGTCATCTCGAGCACAAATTGTTTCTCTACTAGTTTGAGCCTTGACAGGTACTCGTGACCATCAAGATATTCTGCAGTTTTCATGGTTATGAAAACCGCACTTAACCAGTAAACCCCACATGATACCATCTGGAGGTATTGGTAAACCTCGTAACTCAAATGGGTAATCGCATTTTCTTGTTCTAGTATTTCTTTGTAAGAATTGCCCTTCTGTCGTGGCAGTTTGTACTTACCTCCTCTTTCACAACCAAGAATGCACTTCGGGAGCTTGCTACCTTTTAAATTAGCAGACCTTTTGATAACAATCACGATGCCATTTTGTCTAGCAACCCTCTGCACCCAATCTAACATTTCGTCTCTACTTTCAAAAATCTGTTAATAAAAAATAACAAATATGCATAAGTACAACGTTATTGAGTTTACTTTTAATAAATTAATAGTATGATGAAACAACAATAGTCTGATGAAATAAAAAATAACAAATGCTTGCCTGATCAGTGGTAAATTCAGGTGTATAGTCACGACCTTTATGGGAGACACTTTCTGCACTTGAAAGATCACTCTCAGCTGTCCAACTATTTGAAATTGAGTCAGCCATTGTGCTCTATCTTGATATAAATTGAAGGAGTGATAGTAGAGGAAGTGAAGGAATGAAGAAGATGAGAAAATCTGGAGAAATATTTTTCATATAAATAGAGGGAGGCATATCCAAACAGAAAATCTTATCCGAACAAAAAATCTTATCCAAACAAAATTTTTTATCTGAACAAAAAATCTATCCGAACAGAAAATCTTATCCGAACAGAAAATCTCTGATCTCATATTCCTTGACAATCCCACTCACTGATGTGACCCATATTTTTTTTTGTTCTGTTTCTATTTTTTAAAAAAATCAAATTAATCAAAACAAAATAAAAATAAAATAACAAATAAAAAATAGCAAAGTCTTGCTTAATCAGTGATAAATTCAGGTGTATAAAATGAGACATATCTGAACAGAAAATCTTATCCGAACAGAAAATCTCTGATCTCATATCCTCGATAATCCCACTCACTGATGTGACATCTATTTTTTTTGTTCTTTTTTTTATTTGAACAATTCAAATTAATCAAAACAAAATAAAAATAAAACAATAAATAAAAAATAGCAAATGTTTGCTTGATGTGATCCCTATTTTTTTAATTTTTTTATTTAAAAAAATTAATATATGTTTAACCATAAAGAAAACACAATACTATTACTTTACATCAACAAAGCATTTGAGGGCAAAATCGGACAATACAAAAAAATTTTCATCCCATCAGCCCACCCCCCGTGTCAGGGGGGTGGGAGTAATACTTCTCTGCTTGTAGGTGGAGAGATGATGTCATGGAGCCAACTAGCCTTTCCCTTCTTCATAAATTCGTTTTTTTATAAAGGTGATGTTTCTCATATTCTCCCACATGAGTAGTAGAACGGATTGAGGTTGTAAATAATAAATGGGTAATGTTATATAATCAGAAAAATTATACAGAATTTATTATCAGAATGATATGATTAAATTGTAGGCCTATTACTTTAAAACAAAGAGGCTACTTAAATGCTTATTATTTACAAAACTACCATTATTACATTATTTTGGTACAAATTCCTGTACACAATTTTTAGAAGAATATCATTTTTCATAATAAATTAATAAGTTAGCTATTGGCTTCCTTCTAGAAGGTCGGGCAAGTAGATAAAAGCGAAACTCCTCCCACCACCTAACCTAACTAGTTTGTTACCTTCTTTCACTTACTTAAATAACTACTTTATGATGAAACTATTAGGGGAAGCTAATGGGATTCGGTCAAGCGAAAGTGACCCTTAACGCATTATAGAAAAATTCATGAAGTCTACAATCTCAAGATGCTCCCCCAAGCTCGAATATTAATTTTACCTAGCTATTAATCAAGTTAATGTATGTATGTATGGTCATATCATGAGAATGAAATTCGAAAGAACAAAATACTGACTTAACATAACATTTTTACTTTAGCGTTAACATATTCCGTGAGTAAAAACATTTTGACTATATTACATTTTAGTCGTTATAACTAAGTACATACACAATCAAAACAACAAAATCAGAGAAAATGAAGTCAAAACTGCGGACGAGCATTCCAACGGCTAAGGAGGTATTCGAATGGAAGACATGAAAATGTTTTCCAACAGATGGCATTTGAAAGGAAAATACTGATTAGATTGGAAAACTTGGTTTCCTAATCGGTTTTTTGGGACTGTAGAGTGTACTATCAATAAGAGTGCAAGGGTGGTTCTCTAGAGCATCCACATATCTCAGAAATTAGAGCGATCGAGCTATACATTGTTAGAATTTATTCTGAAGAATATTTGAGTATTTGTTCTTTCATCATTGTCTTGGTGGAGTTTTAGGACATTAAATTCATCATATGTGGATGATTGTCAGATCAAGTACTAGGAGAACAGCGAACATGAATTCAGACTATGTGTTATCCTGCGTGGGTTTTTGAATTGTTGTCGTAACTATTTGTTTACTATAGTGCTTAATTGAGTCCAATCTGTGCTTAATTGACTCCAACCTGTGTGGGCCCGTAGTTTTTCTTGGTTGAGTATTCAACTTAAAAATTGTATCTTTATATATGTGAATTGTTATTTTTATTTATTTTGAATACACGATTCACTCACGTGCATTTAATTATCAATTGGTTTATGAATTAATCCATCCCCCAAATAAATTGCATGGTTGACATTAAGTTAATGTAATGCATTCCGTAAATTACATGGTTTTGAGTACTTGTACCGCAGCCACTCTCAGTCTTTGAATTAGCATTCTCACCACTCTTAGTCCTTGAGTTTGTCTTCAAAACACTTACTTTTTAATTCACATTTACAATAAGGAGGCACAATTTTGATAATTGTAGTAACGTTTTTGATAATTACAAGTCACACTTCTAGTAACTTCCTTTTAACGAAACTTCTTGGAATCCATCGCCAGTTTTACAAAGATTCTCATCTAATAGTAAAATGTTTTTTCTTTTTTTTGATCCAAGAGCTGAGATTATGGATTCTCATCTAATAGTATATTGTTTTCCTTTGTTGATCATAGAGCTGAGATTATGGTATAGGGAGTGAAACTACGAAGTTTTCGTCATTGCACACTTGTGGGACACAATCATGAACCATGTCAAGTCAAATAAGTCTTTTGTTATTTGAGAATAGCTGGAGTACCTCAAAGATACTATAATTTGAGAGTAATTACCACTTAGACTGATTACAATTGCTACTTAACATAATAACAGTTACTATAAAATATAATCGTATCGTGGTAATTGCATGTTACATTTGTGGTAATCACAATCACATTTATGCTAATTGTTTTTTTACTGAAATAACTTATTTTTTCAAAGGCTCCCATCTAATGGTCATTTTTTTTTAATCCAAGAGCAGAGATTGCAAGATGGCAATGGCGTAGAAAAGCTTCCAATGTCTAATCTTACTAATGTAAAAAGTGCCTTACAACAGTAGATTTTCGGATGCATATTCTTGCACAGAGAATTTTGCCCCTCATGTTTATTGTGCAGCATTCGTGGCACTTTTTAGCTGTGGCATTTTTACCCTTGGGTTGATTTGTTATTACAAAGCATTGTTGGCTTATTTTTGTGGGAGAAAGAACTGCTGTGTTAGGTTTATTTGGTTTCGCGAGTGAACAAGAATTGTTCACGTTGCTCTTTGCGGAGCTCGATGCTCTGCCCGAACAGAGAGAACTCTCTCTCTCTCTCTCTCTCATATTTTATACTCTTTTCTTTCCTACGGAAGCAAAAAATGACCTTCTGTTTTTTTTTTTTTCCCTTTGTCTCTGTCTCCTGTCATATTCTACTTTCATCTCTTATTTTCTTCTTTTCCATTCTTTGCTTTCAATACCTCAAGTATATCATGGCTCGATCGCCATAACTGTCAACAATCAGAAACTCAAGGTGTGTTGCTATCTACAATTTGTCTTTTCTTTTTATGTTGTTGGCTGATCTATTACATATTGTGTATTCTCTCTGCTTTAGGTCGCCAATTCTAATCAATGGCGTCCCTTCTTCTCGATCTTCCCTCCGAACTTCGTAGCTTCGATGAACGAAGGCAAAATTGATATTTCCGATGATCTCTTCACTACGATTATCCTAAGTGATCTATTTTTTTTTTTCTTTCCTTTTTCTTGCACAGAGAAACTCAGGAAGTAAGGGAGTCAAAACCTCATGTTCTCTACAGTATGTATCGTCGACTGTGGCTTTTGAGAGATCATTTGGATTCAGTCCAAAACCACTGTGTAAGTGCTTTAAATTTTTCGTTTGGTTACAAGAAAACGTGGGAGAGAGAGAACGAAAAAATCAAAATTGAATATTGTGGTAGTTTGCGGCTTCGGCTTACCGTAAATGATAAACAGTAGTTTAAAGTAGTTAAGTCCAATTGCTTTTTGATTATCATTGTTTAGAGAAACTTCCATTTGCCTTTTTAGGGTGTTTGGCCAAACTAGTTTGTAAGCAATTAGTTATAAAAATAGTTTTTCTTAAAAAAAAAAAGCATGATTAGACATTTTAAAAAATCTAACACATTTAAAAAAAGTAATAAACATAAAGTAATAAGTAATAAAATACTAAATAAATTACGTCCAAACAATTCTAATTTACTTTAATTTGTGTTCATTTTTTGGCAGCTCGACTATTCATTGTTTGTGGGTTTTGAGTTGGACAATCGTTGGTCATCAATGATCCTAACAGTGCTGCTTCTGTTACTACTTTTGATGTGAATCACTGTCTTGGTATCAGATTGATTGTTGGTTTATTGAATTGGGATTTTCCTATGGATTGATTTTTTATTCATTTGTTTAGATGGGTTTTTTTTTTTGAACTGTAATGAACTATTATAATTATTAGGGCTTTTGATTATTTTGTTTAAATGAGTTTGTCTAGGCTATGAAAGTTTTACAGGTCAAGGCTGTGTTCCGATTTTGTTTTTTCAGTAAGAAGCTGAAAGCATTCAATTTCAAAGATTCAGGTACGACATTAGGGCAAAATCTTCTTAGATGATTATGATTTTGTGATTGTCATATGGGATTCGAGTTTCCCTTGTGAAGATTTTTTTTTATTTTTTTATTCTTTTGAAATAGAATGTGTTTGGATGTTTATGAGCTTTATTTTTATTTAATCTTACTGTTATGGATTGCACATATTCCTTTCAATTTTACCTTTTTTTTTATTCTGCTTCTAAATATAGTGGTATTGATCTAATAATATAATTAATGTATATTTGTTTGCATTGTTCTATTGGTAATGTTTCTTGATACACCCTCTAATATGAATTTTGGCATGCATCCCAACATACTACGCAAAGGTTAAAATAAGATAAAATTAAAACTAGTTAGTGGCTTCTGACTTCTCATTAACAAATATAAAGACGTGTATTCTTAAAAGAAGATATCTTATCAATTGCTTTGAGAAACACCAACCAAGATTTTGAATTATAATGGGTCTACTTGAGAGGGCTTATCTTTGTTTGATAAATTATAGTAGTGCTTGTTGGATCAGTTCAATAGTTTAGGTTGTGCTCTAATTCGTCATAGTATATACAAATCGAGTTATTGGGCATTGGAATTAAGAAAAATGAAATGCTGTGAATCGAACCTAACCGTGTTTAATCTAACTTGCTCAGGTTTTATTGTTGATAATCTTCCCCCTCTTCTTTCCATTCATTGAAGTCGTTTGGTTGCTTGATTGGAAAATTATGCACTTTGTGGCTTACTGAGTCTAATTAGATGGATTGCCAGCTTGTTATCTATTTTCTTTAATACCCACTTGTTTGGTTTGCTTGTTTATTAACTTACTTTATGTCTGATAGTGAAAATCATTCTTCTCGAAAGATTTTGTTGGTCCCGCCTGACTAAGTTTTAGACTTTATGATTGCTCACTAGCCCATTAAAAATTCTATGAAGCACTGTTGCTTCATCTAAAACCATGGTTGGTCCCTATTACGAAAAGTTATCTATTTTAACCTTCAAATGGAGCTTTTATACGTAAAAGAGTTTTCTTTCAACTGACTCAGGATTAGCACTTTTAGTTTATTTCTTTAGTTGTTTAAAGTAGCTATAATTAGCTTATTTTATTGGAGATCATTCACTTATGAGAAGTATATGTTATTTTTTTAACGCAAGCACAACCACTAGATTTTAAAATCTAAGCTGTCTTGCATGATTGAAAAGCAGGATAATGCAGTGAGTAATTTAATTTATTTGTGGGTTTCAGTAAATTTAAAACATCACTTCTAACTGATGGAATGATTTAAATTTTAGTATACATCTACAGAAAAAGTTTATATAACAAGCTATTTGACTCATTATCCATCTTTAATGAGTTTGTAGAAACTAATATGATTTCAGATATGTTGTGACATTATGCAATGATTAGTCATTTATTATTAGTTCCTGATTTCTGTAGGGATCGAAGCTAAAAGTATCCCAGTTTTTTGTATCTGAGTCTCTGTTACCTCTACTGTGACCATATCTATTGGTTAGAAGGACCCTTAGTTCTATACCATTAATTTTACATTGACAACTTCTCCCATCAATATTCTTTATTTCTATTGAGCTGTAGAGTGTTAAGTGAATGATTTTAGATTACCGAATAAAAGGCTTCAAAATAAAATATGTATCAGCATATATAAAAGTGTGTACATATTATGAGTCAACATTCTTTATATAGTATTTGCATACCCATCCAAAGATATGCCCTAGGCTATTTTACTCCGTTGCAACTAACACAATTGCATTTAATGTCTCATGAGGCAAGTTTATAGCTTGCCAATCACATTCGCTATTATTATGAACATTACTTTTCAACGTCGACCATTCATTACTATTCACTTTATGATTCGTGGTTTTATATATTGACTTGAATTATATATTTTCAGGTTCAAGCAAAAAGTACTATGCCAAGCCATGACCATTATTTAAGCATCCTTAGGCCCTGCGTGCAAACCTACAATAGCTAATAACCTTTCGTCACTTATGTTTTGAAGCAGTGCATAACGGGGTTGTATATATCGTCATGCAGTATTTTTGTTATGTAGTCTTCTATAAGCATTTTGTAAATTTGACATACTACGTGAAGAACCTTCACTTGGATAGGACAATTATTAAGCCTATACAGAGCTTTTATTTACTACGAAACTCAGTAGGAAAGAAACAAGGCACGGGCATCTTCCTCTAGTTATATAAAAAGAGCCACTTTGCTCTTTGGTTTCGTTTACTCCTTTTACCCCCCTTTTTGCCACTTTTAGCCTTAAACAGAATTGTAATTACACAACTCTTCCGTCCATCAACGCAAGCACCTTCATAGAACCCATCTCTCTCTCTCTCTCTCTCTCTCTCTCACACACACACACACACACACACACACACACACACACACACACACACATTTTCCACCTCCTGCTTACATGTTTTCCACCTCCTCCTATGCACGGCTGATTTCTCCACCTCCTGCTTCCAGGTTTTGCATTTGCACACTTGGCATGCTCCTAACGAAGTGGCTCTTGGATTTTTGTCAAAACTACCACGGCTGCTAACCATCATCTGCTGCTTCAAGAATCTGCTTAGCTCTCTATCCCACTGCTTCGGCAATTTCCACCACCTGCTTCCATTGTCCTGATCTCCTCCTTCAAAAGTTTGCACCTTCTACTTTCAACAGACCTCCACCTCCTCCTTAGTTCTCTACTCCACCTCATGGTTTCATGTTCCCGATCTCTAACTCATTCTCCGCTTCTTTTATGTGTACAAAATATAAATAGATTCAGAAGTCCTTCTCTGTCCGGTTCTTCCTCATCTGCCCACTGCTGATTGCCTTAGTATTGATTTCAAAGTTTCTCTCTCTCTCTCTCTCTCTCTCTCTCTCTCTCTCTCTCTCTCTCTCTCTCTCTTATGCACTCTTTAGTTATTTATTTCCGTGAATTTTCTTCTCTAGCTTTTTGTTTTTGCTGCTTCTGATGTTCCTATACAAACCATTTTATATGTGTGTGTGCAATTATGCTCATATGCTGTTTGAAGAAATGCTACGGAAAAACTAAGCGTATCAAGTTATGTTATGGTACTAGAAAAGACATTGTTTTTTTTTTTTTTTCGTTTTTTATTTGGTGAAATGAATTGTAGATTTGGATTTTTATAAGAAGACTTAATGCCTTAAACCGAGATTCAAAAGTTTAGATTGTAAGGACTACTAAACTTTTTAATATTCATTTGAATCCATTGTATCTACTTTGTTTACTGTTTTTATATATCCATTTATGTGAATATTTGATATCGATCTTACTCAATGACATACAGATCTTATCAAAAAGTTTATAATATTTTAGTCTTACAATAATTCTTATTTCTGTTGATGTCCAGAAAAAATTTAAGCATTGAAGCTTGCAAACAGAACAAAAAGCATAAATGACAGCAACATACTCAATTTTAACTGAAAATTACCCTACACGGAGAAAAATAAACCTCAAAATCAAAAACAAAAAAAACACAATACCCAAATCATACCCAGGTCAGAGTGTGGATGGAAAAAGTAGAGATAAGATACGATGAGGACAAAGCAAACATATTTCAACAGTAGCTCACCTTTAGAGTTCAGAGAAAACTGAGCACAGGAGATGTGAAATCTAAAATTACTTGCATTTTTAAATCAATCAATGAACGTGTTTGGTTTCATTTTCACTCATTAATTTTTCGTTGACAGTCTCCTACAACTAACTAATTCATCAAAAAATAACTCCCATAGGAGACTCCCCCTATCACTTCTAATTATCTACCAATGCATCAGCATGGATAAGGAACTAGAATTATTGTCCATGAATTTTACATTGCATGCCTAACTAATTTTCACATCAGAGGTTGCTTGCTTTTGAATAAACATATGTAGTGTAGTGTGATTATCCTTGTAAATTCCTGATTTTCTACCAATGCATCAGTAAGCATAGGGAAACATAATGGATTTGCCATGAAGTCTAACATGTTAAATATTTAATTAGCTTATATGTCTGTGACCAAATTTTCACCTCAGCTGCTCCCTCTTTTGAAACCCCAACCTATGCAATCAAAAAATGATTTTTATTAACATTCATGCACCACAAATTTGCAACACTCTTAACTTACTTCTGCTGATGATTGAAGTGTGAACTAAAAGGATGTGTCTGTTACATTACCTTGACAGTTGTAGAAGCATGACAGCTATTGAAAGCATCCTAGTTTGCAAGAAATGTGAATTCTTCTTATCAACGGCCCCTGCATGAAATTATCCTTTTTAATTTCAGAACCTTGACCTATCCCAGTAATGATGTTTGCACGAACTTGACTTTCTTTACTATATAGATTTTTCGGTACATATTTACATATTTACAACCACAAAAACAGAAAACCTGACAAGAGCCAAATTACTGAAAAGTTAATAATATCTCAATCTTACAATGATTCTTATTTCCCCTACTGCCCAGTAAAATATTCTTACTGCAACTCTCCGTTTCAAAAATTATTTCCAAGCTGTGATCTCACTTGATGGAGCAAATAAATCCCCATCAAACACTGGATTATCCCTCGTTTTTGTGTGTTGTTGCTGTCTACAATTGCTCCAATTCATTATCAGGAAACATTTCTACTTGCAAAGACAAAGCTATATTATCCACATGCTGCCAAGTCAGTTGCCAGAAACTGACCCCACCAGTAGCATCACTTGGCACAAGAATTAATGTAGCTCTTACTTGAATTCATTATTACTAGCTACAACTTTGTTAAGTGACCTGTTTATACTTGTTGATATTTTCTAATTTTTTCCTAGTGTTTTGTATTTGGTTATTGCTCCTTCAAATTATTTTTGCAAATTCCTTTTGGAGTTTAATATGCTCACTTTATAAGTACACCTCTCACAGGATGGACAAAATGTCAAGGAAATTGAAGCTCATTCAACAGGTTGATAATCAAACAAGAAATTGGATAATAAAAGTGAGAGTCATGGAAAAAGGATTTCCACGTACCTCGTCACCAAGACAACCAAAAAGATATCAGCGGTTCATGTTACTTGATTCAGAGGTATAGTTTACTAAAATATTTATTTAGCATTTCTTTTCCCTATAGATGCATGAAAATATTTAATGTAGCATTTTGTATTCATTTAGGGTATAGGTGTGCAAGCTAGCATATTTGGGGCCGACATACAGTTGTTTTAAAACACATTAATGGTGCTGAAAATGTACTATGTATCCAACGTTATTGTCAAGGTCATCTAACCAACACATCATATTGTTCCATACAAGTACCAATGTATTATAGATGGCAGAACACTTGTCGAAGAAGTCACTGACAATGTAGAGCAAACTATTCCAACAAAATTTAACTTTGTCCCATTCTCTGAATTCCAGAAGTACATGGACTCCATCTCACAAGTTGGTAAGACACGTTATATTTTTTGCATTAACATTTAATTCCTTAAAACATCTAACCAAAACGTGTGTTCTGCAGATATCATTGTAATAGTACTAAACATACTACCGCCAAGGCATATGCAAACTAGAAACGATGAATCGACCATTCAATAACTGATGGTGGTCAACCAAGAGTAAATCCTGTAACTCTTGCTATGAATTTGGACATTCATATTGCTTTCTATTATAAAATAATCATTCAAATTTCAAGGTTTAGGCGTACTCTTCTGACAACTTGCGATCAATTTGTCTCTAATGAACTTACTGCCATATCAAATATTAAGGAGTCGTAGCCTGTTATAATAGGCATACGTTTGAAAGTCGTTTCTTACAATGGTACGTTACAAAAAATTATTTCCACTACCATCAAGTTGCTAAAATGATGCCATGATAATCTTTGCTCATTTTATATGGGGCTATCATTGTCAACCGAATCATCAAGTACTTTCTTGATAAACCCCAATATTCCAAATGCAACGAAAATGCACTCATGGTAATTAAAAGATTTTATTGACTTAGTAATTACAAATATGATTCTCTTATTCATTTCTTCCCTTTTGTTTCTCTCGGTGTATTGAAAATGAGGAGCACTTGAAAATCATGTGTACTGAGGCATCATACATATCTTCTAGCAACAAATCTGCACCCCCCAAAGCTAAAGACATAGAGTCCATCGATAATATACCCCATTTATCTAGCACTGTAATAATATTATCCTATTTTATCTTAGAAATCTTCCCATATTATTTTCAAATGCAAAAAACTAAGTATTTTTTTCACTGCAAAACACTTTTTGGATTAAAGCTTCAGCCTCCATTAAAAAACTCGACCAAAATTTATGGTACATGGCATGTAGTAAGTGTCATAAAAGTATAGCTGCTGAATATGAAAGGTTATTCACTTTCTTACATTGCAATCGACAAGGTGTAATGGCACAACCAA
The DNA here is from genome assembly GCA_033060915.1 of Euryodendron excelsum. Classification (NCBI taxonomy): domain Eukaryota; kingdom Viridiplantae; phylum Streptophyta; class Magnoliopsida; order Ericales; family Pentaphylacaceae; genus Euryodendron; species Euryodendron excelsum. Next base: position 32,185,345 of record CM065383.1, on the reverse strand, counting down.
GATACATGTTATCCCATTTATTATCTGGACTTTACCAGTACGTGGTCTACCAACGCTTCTTTATAGTGTAATTTTTTAAAATCAGCTTCATTACACAATACTTGAGAATGTTAATTTTGTTATATAGTAACATGAAATGCAATTACCTTCTCATTATTAGAATTGCAGACAAAATATTCAATGCAACATTATTTTATTGCAGATGTCGATTTGAAGTTCAGCTTGAGGATTATTCTGAATCAATTATGGCCACTTTATTTGGAAACAACGCTGAGAAACTATTTTCATTTACAGCTATAGATTTGATGGAGAAAACAAATGAGGTAGGCTTTTTTAAAAATTTTCTACTACATTGACACCTTACTAATTTGAGACAAGTGACAATGTCATCATACTTGTGAATAAGAGGGCTTTCATTGATGCACAAATCTTTGTAGCAGTTTCAAATGAAGATAAGTACATGATGATGTTGAAACCATATCAATTTGAGACCCATGACCAAGTTCACCAAAAACTTAATATCATATTAGTTCATGATCAGATCATGAAAACCTCAGAATCTCCTAATGATTAGTTTATGAAAGCACTAACTTGATGTACATTTTTGTATATATTTTTTGAAAGCCACTATTTTGAGGACTTCATCTTTATAGAAAGATGAAAGCACATTTGCTTTGCTACCTTATATTTTGTTTCTTGTTATGAGGGGCAACTTGTCCTCATTTTTGACGTGTATATATTGTATAACCACATCATCTCCTCTTTCCTAGATGTATATGTTATTTGTATAAACAGTTGTAACATCATTCTCGGAGAAGAATGAAAGTATATTTTGGTTAAGTACCTACATTCTTTGTAGATGTTCTCCTTGTTACCCTATGCATTTGCTACAGCGGTACACTTTTCATATGGGCTTCGATTTGATGATATGGATGTAAGAGGCGAATATAATGTATGATTTGGTTTTCAATTTTTATTTCATTTTTTTCCGAACAGTTGCCCTTGCCTTGCTGGGAATTTTTTTGAGACTGAATATGTGAATTCAGTTTTCTCACCCCAGGGGGCAAAAAAAAGTGCGTACAGTACACAGCTTGCTGTTGGAATATGGTGGTTATTTTGTTTGGTAGGTCTGCATGTTGACATCATTGTGACAACCATGTGAAGTGTCGTTAGACAATCAGCTAGGTTGTAGTTGCTTCCGTTTTGGCTTTTGCATGTCCAAAGAACATGTCACAAGAGAGCAAAAATAAATAAATAAAATTAGTACTAATATTTCGTGGCAATCATTAAAATTACGAAATTGGCATAAAATTTAGTAGATCACAATTTCAAGAATCGCTAATCCAATGTGCCAAATCATTTATAGTTCAAGAAAATGCAAAGACAACGTCTTAACATTTAATACGATTAAACAGTTTAAAAGGTTGTTGTAACATTATCTGAGCCGCCTGTTTAGAATTTTTATTGAACTTGATGTATCAAAAATAAAATGCACGTGCTAACTTGGAAAGCGCGTATTGACTTCTTTTAAATACAAAAAGTTGTCATTTTAAAATGAAAAAGACTTGGGTAATGTTTTTTTTTGACCCAGGTGGTATTGTGACCGAGGATGGAGTAAGGAATTATGTTAGGAGCCATGGAAGGCGCAAATAAATTTTTTTGAATTTTGTTTTTTGGGGGATGGGGGTGTTTTAATATACACCTTTTTGTATAATGAACATTCAAAATTCATAAGGCTAAGTGAAATTTCATCAAAAGTAGGGGGGGCTACCTAAGGTTGTGACCACTAAGAATGTGCCACACGAGCACCAGTTTCAATTCAATAGCTGTGAGGCTCAAATACTAAAGTCTATGCGGCAATATGGTGACGCGACATGACTTGCTTTAATTGGCCGCAAGCACCACATACACTCACAGAACTGGACCTGAGTTATTATCATTATTATTATTTTTTTCCCGTAGGTAATGATGAGCAAACAATAATAGGATTAATTGTTAATATGAGCCCTATGGTATTTGAGTGATATAAGATTGAAATAAATTAAGGTGTTCCAATACTCTTTTTGTTATTTTATTTATTTATTATTATTATTATTTTTATCGAAGAGTTCCATAACTCATTTGAACAATGCCTTTAATAGAGCACTTGTTAGCATAGCGCTACAAAGTTTGGTACTCGAACTTGGCCCAAATAATAAGTCTAAAACTTGTCAATTGAGGTAGCCATTTGATTATGCATCTTCTACTAGTAGCTAGCTAGATGCGCTATTTTTTTATTTTATTTCTTTCCTAAAACTGCATTGACACCAGATAGATAGCTACAAACTGGAATAGACAGTGGGTGAAAATGGCTTTTTACCGAGAATAGGACGGACCCAACGCAGCTACTATCTATTGGTGCATTTTTGCCAAATATGACCGACCGACCAACCAGCCCAAACACAGAGAAGAGTATTATTATTAATCTGGCTTTTTAACCGACTGGTTTTTACCCATTTTACATACAGTAACCAACCAGCCAACGAGGCAAGACAGTAAATGATATTGGGACTAAACATGAACGAACAGTGAGTGTTAGGGAAAAATCAAAAGCTAAATCCTTGCAAGAACCCAACCCCACATTAACAAAATCAAAACGAGAGAACTTCTTGCATACAATTGTCTAATTGTATCAAAATCTTTTGAAAGCGGCTTCAATTCCCTCCACACACACACACACACACACACACACATATATATACTCTACATCGCAAAAGCACAATAGCTGAGGTTCTGCCTCTCAACATCAATAACCTGCGCAGGAAGTGTACACCAACATTGCAATCTGTCTGTCTGATAGAAGAAAATACAATACACATACTCTTCAGCGCAGGAGAAATGACATTAAACACTATATGTGTATATATATCCATGAAAAGAAACAATGAATTATTAACTATATTACAAGATACATTTATATTGCATCTATTTCAATTTTCAACCATTGGCTACCAGGATTTCCCCAAGTGACAATTTAAACAAAGCTAAACATCGTGAAATTCACAATGCTGTTAAAGGGCAAATAAAAAAAACCATAGATTTTTTTTAAACAAACAAAGTGCTCATTGAATCTCATCCGAAAAAATACATAAAGACAATTAAAATGAAAAGAGGTACATCCTTCCCAATCAAAACACCACCACCCCACCCCAACAATGGAGCAAAAAATGCTGAGCCCTTCTTTCTTTTCTTTTCTTTTCTTTTTTTAACATACAAAGGAATTCCCAGCTATAGAGAGGTTCCTGAGGTCTCAGCAACATCCTTTAGTCTGAATACTTGTTCGTTTAGTTTCCCCTTATCTGCTGAGCCATCCACAACCCTATTCAGTCTTTTCAGCCAAATATCATAATCAACCGGGTATGGGGTCCCATAAAGGCTGTCTACATAATCTGTGAATGCCTTTAACAGAGCGGAAACCTCACCTAGCCGCTGCTGAATCAGACGCTTTGCCCAGCATCTCTCCCTCCATTGCAGTGCAGACTCAATAGAATCCAGCTGCTGCACAGTAGTACCCCCACAAACAATATAAATAAGGTAAACAAGGCTCTCGGCATCAGATGAAGGACAGAGCTTTCCATGCTGAAGCGCATGAGCTGATGAGAACTGCAGATTTATAGCTGGGCTGTCTTTGTCTTCCAAAACTGCACGCCCCCATGATATTGGGATGTATAGAAAACCGCCGGCACCTTGCGTGTTGATAACACGTATTATGTTTTCGGGACAGATATCACCATGCTGGACACCGGACATTTTTGCGGTTTTCAGAGCTGATAGGCAGTCTCGGCAGCAACGGAGTGCCTCCTCAGATGAAAATGGGCCATCTCGAGCTACTATTGATGAAAGTGGCTCCCCAATGGGATATGTCACAAGAATTGGTGTCCCACACCAGGGGTGATCACAGCGCCCCCCAGGGGACTCTTTCTTACAAGGGCCAGCATGCAAAATTTGGCCCGAAGCAATCATTTCTGGCAAATACCTGTTCGAAATGTCCTGCTGCTTGAAGATGTTTAATACTTTTGTTTGCCTTTGCACGTGGTACCATAGACTCATGTCCTCCCAACATGGCTCTAATCTTGATGGGTGAGCACCTACATATAAAGTCAACAGCTCATTTGGATACTCTAAAGCAACAGCACTGTAGGAAAAGCTGATTCCTCCTCCCAGAGACTCCTGTATTTGAAAACTTCTCTGCCCCTGTTGGTGATCTTCCAATAGCAATATATCACCTTGCTTAAGTTTTAGATGTGTTGCCTGCTTCCTCAAAGATAGGTTAGTGTTCTGATCCAGTTCAACAATTTCTCCGTGTTGGTGGCCTGCCTGTCGTAAGGCGACTAGGGCATTTTCATTTTTTAGGAGGTGGCACTCCATCCTACGCTTCTGAAGGCGGAGACTGTGATCTGATGCAAGTGAGGCAATCGACTTTCTTGGTGGCCCATTATACTGGACAAAGGAGTAAAAAGTTGCCAAAAGTAGTTGCAGGGTTCCCGAGTCTCCCCAGTTTGCATTTCCTAGCTTGTTCCATACATGGTCCACTTGGGAAACACTGACTTCAGCATGACACCTTAACCACTCCATCATAGACTGGTATGGGTTAAACAAATTAAGTTCAAGTTTGCCAAGGTCACCCCCAAGTTTGACAACACCACCAAATTTAGAATCAAGAACTAGAAGGAAAACAGAATCACTTGTAACAGCAGTGTACTTGCTCAAACTCCTAGAGAGAAGAATCTGAACACCATAGAAGAGCGCTTCACAAATAGTGGCAGAAGAAAATCCCAACTCATTTCCCATTGTAATGTCTGGTCTGAATAGCGCTAACTCAACCACTTCATCCCAATGAATTTGGAGATTGCCCCTTGTTTTTGATATCAGAGCTGCACCACAGAGCCCTCCAAGCCTTCCCCTCGATATTGCTTTATCCACAGTATAAAACTTGGATCCAGGATAACGGGGGCAAGATACAAAATATGGCAATGGACCATTTTTTGGCCAGAATGTATGCCACAAGCCATCTGCCATAGCATGCAGGAAATCTTCAAGTGCAAGATACTCATCTTCTTTCTGACCATCAGAAGCATATGGTGAGCAAGGCATACGAAACAGCTGCTGAAACAAAACCCCTTCTAATGCAAAATCAAGTGTGCGCAATTCATCAGTCGTAAATGGAAACCTGAATGATTGTCCCCCATTGGTAGTATCTACATACAAATTCTCCAGAACCCAATCTTCAAGACTTTCTGTAAATAAATCAAGATCAACTAGTTTCCTTGCATAAGCCTTCAGCACCTTGAATACGTGTTTTGAATTATGAATGGAGTTGGTTGAAGCTGAAATGCTTGATGTCCTATTAATGGAGATACCTGCATTCAATAGCATTCCATATGGTTACTGATAAATATTACTTGAATGCAAAGGAAGGAACAACACAAGAAACTGCATTGATTCGAATGAAGAAAGAGAAAAAAAGAAAGAGGAGTAGAAATTAGGTAGATGAGAAGAGAAGAAACAAAGAAGAGAGGCAGACGGAGGAGAGATAGAGAATCAAAGAGAAAAATGACATATATATAGGCAATGCCAAAATAGAAATCCAAATGAAATAAAACTCCTAAACTAAAAACTTTAATAAAAACACCAAAATAACCAGCACCACGACATATGTGCTGGGATCTTCCCTCACTTTTTCTACACTATTTGAGTAAGGCTGAAAAAATGCTGGCTATATTTATATAAGAATAATGTTTTCCTAACCATTAGGCCAAATTAAGATCAAGATTTGACTTTTGTTTATTGAACACGAAAAAGGACAAGGATGGCCCATACTGGGTAGTATCTCAAGGAACACAGTTTATCAAAGCCGTGTTATGTGCACCACATCGTCTCCTCATTCCCTTGCAGGCCTAGTTGGATAGCAGCCTTCCAGGATTTCCAGCCCATATTGTAATAATAACTATCGGCTAAGCCAGGGAAATCACTGACCAAAATGAAAGGAAGGGATCCGTGGAGCTGATGCAGCTACCCGTTAATAGAGCAGCAGGTTGGGCACCAATTGTAATAAGGAGAGAATCCACTCCGATTACCTTGCCTCAGCTAGGCAGTGTGTGTAATGGCCTAGAGATAAAAACCAAATACAAGAACTCTGCAAATGAAACGATCATACTAACAAACAAAAGTTAAAACCTTTATGTCCTAAACCCAATGTTTTAGTTCATATAGATTTCACAAATCTCTTCAATTAATTCCACTTCCAATAGTGACTAAAATTTCAACCCAAGAGGAGCTCTTAACCTTTCCAATGGAAGGCATTTCTCATCACTCTTAACCTTGTCTGCCATTTCTTATCACCAGGTATAGACTACATAAAATTTCTTGGAAAAGGCATCATTCAAAAAAAGCTAATGAAATATGAATATGTGAACCCACGAGAGAGAGAGAGAGAGAGAGAGAGAGATGAATTTTACACTTCCTAAAACTTCCATCCAAACTTTGCCCAGTGGACGAGCCCAAATCATCTTGATGAAAACCTGATTCAGATTAGAAAACTTGCAAATAAATCATATTTGGCAAATTACCATCAGTTAAAGCACTTGAATTTAGGATTGCAAAATCTGTCAACAAGCCAGATCAAGAAATGTACTATAATCATTAAGAAAAGAAATATTTGGAAGACATAAGAACAGGAGAACATAGAAGACAAGGCATAGGAAAACTCTTGTAGAGAAGGCTAGGATTGTAATAGGATGCACTACAGTATTAGAGAGACAAAGCTGCATATTTGCTTACATGTAGAACAAAAGCAAAAAACATAGGGAGGTGAAACTCTACTTGTAGACATACATAGTGCAATAGTATGGTCCAACATTGAATCATTTGAGATGAAATTGCAGTTCCAGTTAAAATTCAAAGCACATCTACCTTTTCATCTCAACCTATATTATGTAGACAACAATCCTTGGTATCGTCAAATTTGAATACAATAAGATAAAAAATAAAATAAACTTTCTCATCAAGAAGGGAAAAAGAAATTTCCATATTACACTAAGGCAATGCTTTAAGTTCCAATCAGATGTCTAGATTCACGTGTATAGGTATTGGGTCAATAGAATTTATACTGTCATTCTTCCATCTATGGGAATTTCAAATGTTTTTAGAAGTGTCAAAACTCAGAAGATCAAGGAACTTACTGGCTTCCCTCTTTTTATTAACGATGTATATCTTCTAGACTTCAAGATTAGAGTTGTCGGTGTACTAAAGGTAGTAGCATTTTCTACTCGAGATTGAAACTTTGTACTCCTTTCTAGGACTGATGAACCTTTCCTTGCTGGAACAATAGAAGCTTGGTTAAGGGAATTTGAGCTAAAATTCATTGGAATGGGGTATGCTTAGCTTTGACTCGGGTGGTCGGACACAAAGAATAACAGAATAACAGAAGCTTTGTCGATAAGAAAAATGGGAAGTCGAGGGGAACAGTGTAGTTCTTAGCCTTTCTTAGAGAATCAATGACTAATGATTTTGAAAGGGTGCCTTGAATGCTACTCACAATTTCTCATTATATCCTTCCTTTGTAAGTGAAAGCCTCAGCCTATGGGTAAAGGTGAATTTGATTTAGGTAGGTATGCTTCTAGGGCTTTGGGTCCCCTGGGCAATTACTAGCATAATTAGGGACCATGATGGTAGTGTCGTTCTTTGAACCAGTGAGAAACAATTTTGGTCTTACAATGAAGATTCTAGCTCTTTTAGAAGGCCCAAAGGAAGCTTACTCTGTTGCTCTCTAACATTGTATTGATGAAGGGAGATCCAAGAGTGGGGATGTCACTTCACCAACCATTAACCACAACTCAGGAAAGTTTTTTTTGTAACAAACAATAGAGCACTTGACTTCCGTATGTGTATATATATTTATAATATATATATAAGCTTATATATATAAATAATGTAAAGGATTCTTTACCAAAATAACTATTTTAAGGTTTATTAATTTTTGGGAAGCACAGGGGGTGGGGGTTGGAATTGATGGAACAGTTCCAAAATTGTGCAGAAAAAGAATTTTTGAAAACTTGAGGGCGGGCTGCTGCTCCCTCTGAGCCTTTCCACCACTGCATGGATCTATCTTCTCCAACTGACTTAGAATAGTTATATTCTCAATGAAATCTAAGGCAAAGAAACAACCACCCCACCCCACAAAATACATATATATATATATATATATATATAAATAAAATAAAACCCAAGCAATCACTCCTTTGTCCTACATTAATTGATTTATGTTACACATGGCCAAACTATCTCAATCAATTTTGGCATATTTTATCATCAACTCATTACCACTTTCTAACTTAGTAGTTCATTCATTTCTTATTCTACCTTCACATGTAAAACCACTCATCCATCTCAAAGTCCTCATTTCAACAACATTTATTGTCCCAATTGTTTCTTAACTATCTAATTCTCTATACCATACAATTGATATGCCCTCATGCCTTACCAAAATAATTGGCTGAGGGAAAGAAATCCCAAGAGAGAGAGAGAGGATTTCCCAGCAAACAAAAGGCCCTTCCAAATTTCTTCCAAACCAAAAGAATTATTATCTCATAGGACTTTTGTCCTGCATTGGCTGTGCTTTTCAAAGATACGGTGAAATTGATCCATATATTGCTTGTTTATTAACATTTAATCTTCCAAATTCCCTTAACATTTTACCATATACTTCTTTTTTGTTTTGTTTATGTTGCTATAATGAGTTGTCCAGGCCCTTCCTGATTGGTTTGCTCAAGTCTTTCCAGAAATTACTTTTCCTTAAGACTAATTTGCAAAATTTGTTTTCGGAATAGGGTTATTTTATAATCTTTTCAGCTGTTTTTTTGTTTTATCAAGCTTAACTGAATAAGGGATCTGAATATTGAAAGTTAGAAAACTGTTAAAAGATTGTGAAAGCATTTATTAAACGCATGATTGCATTAGTATGTTTACTTCTTTCAAAGAGCCAACAACTGACAGCCATCATAATACAGATATGAAAAATTCTGGATTCTCAAATCAATCAACGACACAAAAAAGCAAGACTAATGGCAAAGCAACTCCAACACTCTAAAATTAAACAAATCATTCATATTTTCGACCATTCCATGACAAATTTCTCATTTTTTTTCCTCTTTGTGAGTATATATATTTTTCCCTTCACTTTCTGATTTAACCAGTTAAAAAATTAACGCAAAAAGTACATGGTGACTACAGTGCAACACAATCCAACAGACTAAAATAGTAGAAATAGAAATTCATAAACAATTTATATTCTATAAAAGAAGTCAAAACCATTCTCAAGCAACTTCTTTTGTAGATTTGACTTACGTCCTATTAATGCCAAGTTCATTAACTAACGGTATTAAAGCAAGAAAAAAAAACAAAGAACAACACTAAAAATGACTATAATTACTTCCATGCTCCTAAATTTACCAATCTAAGCAACAAGCAAATTATAACCCACAAAATAAACTGTGCAAACCAAGAGCAGTATTCTCCGCTATACCGTCTGAATTCTCTTTTTCCACCCTATGCGCACAAAGAGAGTACAATTTGTAGAAGCAAACATGCATGTATGAGTGTGTATGCTTAAATTACCTTGTTCCATTGTCTGAAGGGTAAAGCTAAGAAGAAAAAGTTATGATTCGGAGGAACCCAACCAGACATGGATCTTTGGAGATTGTAGACCCAGCATTTTTTTGAAACCAAACACTGCAAAATGCTAGAAAAACAAGAGGGAAGAAGATTAAATGTGGCACAAAGGGAAATCAGAAAAATGTAGAGAGAGAGAGAGAGAGAGAGAGAGAACTATGTCGAGTTTAGGAAGAAATGTCTCAAAAAAGCTTTGAATGAAGAAATAGAAAGAAATGAATGAATGAATAAATAAATTGAATAACAATAAAAGAGAGTCATTTTCAAGCTGAGAGAATAAAGAAAGCAACTCTTTCATCTTCTTTATTAATCCTTTCTCTGACATTGTTTACATTTTCATGGGCTTTGTTGATGTATGATTGGTTGTACTTGCCCCTCCCTCTCTCTCTCTCTCTCTCTCTCTCTCTTTCCCTCCCTCCCTCTCCTAGGGTTTTATTATTTGTAGTAGTTTTATATGTATCATCATAATAATAATTAATAATAACAATGTCTATGTTCGCTTTTGTTGGTATGCTTATTGTTTATTTGTATGCTCTGCTGCTCTGTTGATGTTCTGCTATGCTCTGCAAGTCCTCTTCTCTAAATGTGCAGAGGCGAAAAAGCTGACATTTAAAAAAAAAAAAAAATAGATACAAATAGTAGTTTACCTGCCTGGATGGAAAGCAAAGCTTCAATTAAATTAATAGGAAAAGGAAAATTAGGTTTTAGTTAGTGAAAAAAAAAAAAACTTAAATTCGAAAGGGTTAATGTGAGAATATATTTTATGCAAGGAGAAAAAGTAAATAAATGGGAAATAGAGAAAGATTGACCAAGAAAAACATAGAATTTGAATGTACTACCCAATGATTTGAGAAAGTAATAGTTAAAGTGTACATGTAATATCAAATGTTAATGCTACATTTTATAAATAAATAAATAAAACTGCTAAGCACCTGGCATTTGGATGAGTTATCATTCTCCATTTTATATTCATCATATTTCAGTTTGTGTCAACACAATGCTAAAAATTAAAAAAAAAAAAAAAATTATTCTTGGCTATCTCTCTCTCTCCATTTTCAACTGATGATTTTCTTTTTTATTTTATTTTATTTTTATATATTTTTTTATAAACTTGTATTGTCTCTTTTTAATTTAAGTCATTGACACTCTCTTAACCCTAATTCTCCCTAAAGGAAAAAACTTCAAACAAGTCATGGCCACCCGTTTGGGCATTGGCAGTTGGTTCCACTGTAAAGTGAAAGCAGTCCCAGCAAGCACGCAATTGCTTGCTGGTATTTGAGATGCACGCGCCTTCCTATACTCCTCCAAACCAATAGGCGGAGAAGAGTACATTTTCCTACATAAAAGATAAAACTAATTTATTTAGCCTCAACAAAATATAAAAAAAGACAAATTAATTATTTCTTACTAATTTCAACTCAATCATATATTAGAAACTTGACATTCTTTGATATCATGAATATCATCTATGATTGATACTATAATAAAATTAATAGGTAAGATTCACTTGTTAGATTGGTGCACATAAAAAAATTAATAGACTGTAGATTTTATTAAATTAGGATGAACCAAAAAAAATAGATAAACTTATAATTCAATATACAAAAGTCTGATATTTATTAGATTAGGAGGTACAAAAAAAGATGGGGTGGCGGGGGCTAAAACCTATAATCTGCTATACAAAATTTGGATATTCTATTAAGTTAGGACCGTAAGAAAGATTTTAAGTTATAGGAGGTTACAACTTTAAGAAGGGTTTTGAAATTGTAGGGCTTCCAATAGAATAAATTTTGCTACATTACTATATATACACACTACATATAAAAGGGTTAGACAAAAAGTGACGGGTGCTATGACATCCCTCACTTTCTTAATAGTTCCGCCATTGCAAACCAAGCTCTTGCTCCATCTATAAAGTGTAATACTATAAAACCTAATATTTGTACAGGATTTGTGTGGAAGATGATGTGGCTCTTTGTGTGTTTTTTTTTTTTTTTTCATTTCAAATTAAAACACCCTTTATTTTGATTCATAATTTGAAAAATAGCACTATCACATTATTTTAGTATGAAAACTCTGCATAAATACAATTTTTTTTTTATATCAAAAGACTTAAAAAGGCAAATCGTTAACGTGTCATTTACTAATGCTTTCATTTGTTTAACTTTTATTTTTGTTTATGTGGTTAGTCTTGTTTATTTTGTTTTCATTTTTTTTCCCAATAATAGTCATTTATTTATTTTTATTTTTTTTATAATTTTTGAATTGATAAATTAAATGTAAAAATATTCGTTTAATAAGTTATTTATAGACCATTACAAAAAAAAAAAGAAGAAGTTATTTATAGACAAGCAGATGGTGGATGGTGGCAGTGGCCGTAGGGATGTTGTGAGTGTGTGGTATGGGAGGTGAGGAAGGGGATGGTGGGAATCTTTTGAGGACAAGCTGTTTGATTAATTATTTGTGCTCTTTTTTATTATCTAATTATTGTGGGATTTAAATTTTGTTGAGACTAAGTTGGATTGCTTAAGAAGTTAGATTTAAGTTTTTATTTATTTTTTTGTATTTTTTGCTAATCGGTTGTCTCAGCTAATTTATGCATATCTTGATTAATCTTAAGAGTTTATGTAGTTTTTTTTATTTTATACAAATCAAATATTAACAGACTAAAAATTTTAATAATAACCTTAAAAAATTAATAATATTTTGAAAAATTTCGATCATAAAACTTTATTTGGCACTACTCCTTGGAGTTGAGATCTTTAAAGGATAGAGTCACTACCAAACTTATGCAATTCCAAATTTTGCACACTGACAATTTGTGTCGACACTAAGATAGGATGACGTCGAAACAAAACTATAGAAACTAACAGAATTGACTGACGTTACCGTCATGTCAATTCAAAGTCAGATTGAGACAACAAGAAGGCAAATTTTTTTTTATTCCACTATCAAAAACCCAACAAATTTAAATAAAATATAATTATTTGGTTGACCCACTGAATTTGACGACTCATCTGGGAGAGTGATAACTCATACATGTGTAAGACCCACCCATTTCTATTACAAGAATGCATTCTCCACTCTTGTGTAGGAGTCATCATAATTGTGTGGAGAGAGTTAAAGTGGGTTTTGCTTAAGAGAATTGTGCGAAAATAAGTAGGTAACAGGAGAAGGAGAAAAATCTCTACGAGATCTACAAAAGTATGGAATTAAGTTAAGAAATGTAACCTCGTGCTTATGTTCTTTCTAGTAATTAGTTAGAAAATTCTTCTATGACTCTTCTAATGTGAAATTCAAAAATATTCTAAACAATTTTCTCATAATTTATTATTTGATATTTAATATCTCTGATTGCACAATTGCTTGGATAGTTTTGGTATTAACTCAAATAGTGGAGAGTATTTTTGGAGAGCATTCTGGGACTTTTTTTTGGAATAAAATTAAATAAATTTTGTAACAACCAATAATTTGGATATTTGATGGATGTTTCTGGGAACTATAGGGTTGATTCAAGTCCAGTCTTTATATCCAAATATCCCCCAAAATTGGGTATCATGCTGGAAATTAAAATTGGTCTCATTTTACATTTTAATGGGTCTTTAGCATTTTAATTTCCATGGGTCTCATGCATTTTAATTTCCCCTAGAACCTAAATGGGTCTTATTTTACTAAAAATTGAGTGCTTAAATTTGCACGTATGAAATGACTTTAATTTTTGCATTTTGATTTGATGAAATAATATGGACAACTCCTAAATATGTTAGAATAAGGCTGATTCAAGTCCGGTCCTTATATCCAAATATCCCGAATATTGGGTCTCTTACTTAAATTGGGTGGGTATCGTGCTAGAAATTAAAATCGGTCTCATTTTACATTTTAATGAGCCTTTTGCATTTTAATGGGTGTCTTGCATTTTAATTTCCATGGGTCTCAGGCATTTTAATTTCCCCTATTAACCAAAATGGGTCTCATTTTACTAAAAATTAGATGTTTAACTTTGCATGCATGAAATGACTTTGATTTTTGCACTTTGATTTGATAAAATATATGGACAACTATTATATATGTTAAAATAGCTATGCATGGCCTTAAAATACTTTAGACTAAAGATATTTTAGGAGAGAGAGGAGTTGCAAGCCTTTCCAAAAATATAAATAGACCAACCCACTTTCGACCAATTTTTTAGGGGTCAAACGACCTCTATTGTTAAATTATAAAACAAAAAAAAGTTGTAGATGTTTCTAAATAGTACGATTTAGAGCAAGAATCACTCGATTGTGTTAAAAACTGAGAGAGAAAACTACAATTTATCAAGATGTGTCTAGTTCGAAGAAAGCATATGAAGAACAGGAAAATAACACCCGCTCTCACCTTGGGGCATGCGAGAGCGTGTGAAGTCCTTGTTTGGCCCTTAGTTTGGATCAATAGGTCCCACAAAGACCTTACTATCGATATATGGCCAATTTAGTTCGGTCCATAAACTTTAAATATATTTCTCAAATTTCTTTGTTGAAAAATCCACCTAAAAGTAGTTTTTATGAACTTTAGATAGTTATAAATCATTGTGTTGCTTTATTTAATTATTTCAAACACTATAGAAGGAGAGTGGATAATATTTAAATTTGAGGAAAGTAGCCACCTAAATTAGTTTATATCCGTTAAAATATTATAAAAAATTATTAAATTAGTTTTAAAATTTTTAAAAATTTATTAGTATTTTCAATAATTTTAGCAATACGAGTTTAGATCTAAATCACTCGAATATCTCCAAAAATTATCTGAGGGCTATGCTAGGTAATTTAGAGTTACATAAAAGATTTGGCTAGACTCTTGAGACTCTGCATCATCTTATACTGATTCGGATAAAAAACTAAAATTTATTGCAATGATGCTTTACCAGAATTGTACAATCTCAAGGATGCATTCTGTAAGTTACTTGAACACTAAAACCATCAAGTTGAAAGTATTGATCTAGTAATTTCAATAATATATTTTAAATTATAAGTAAGTATATGATATGTAAAGTATTATTTTATTTTGTATTTGAAAATGTCTTATAATAATTTAAAAAATAAATTGTTTCGAGCTGAGATAGTTTTATCATATTAAAACTGAATAATTAAAATTAATGAGTCGTGTGTCCTGATTGCGCTCTAAAAGTGCAATCTATATGCCCTAATTAGTTGCTTGTTGGACCTAGAATAGGATTATTTAAGTCCTAACTTGTAATGTTTGATGTACCGGGAATCCATGCTTAAAAAGAAAAAAATCAAACAAAAAGGGTAACAATCGTTCGAACAATAGAGGTGGGCATTCGAATGGCAGACCAATCGTTTGAACGGTGCAACAAACAAAGTCCCGTCAAAATAAGGTCTGAAGCCCGTTTGAGAGATTTAGAGAGCATAATGACTATCAAAAGGGGATTAGAAGCTCGTTCAAACAGTTATTTGAATGGTGGGCTAAGGCGTTTGAACGGTTCGTGAAAATTTTAACTTTTCTGTTCCCATAAAAGCTGGGGTTGAAGCTTGTTTTAGAGAGTTCTTTTTTAGTAGTTAGTTTTATGAGTTTTAGGTTTCCTTTGAGAGCTTTAAAAGTAGATTAGAGTAAAATTTTACATAAATTTTCAATTTCTGCAATTAGATTCTCAGTCTTTTAATAAATTTACATATATCCTTGCGTATCTATTATGTCTAGGAGTAACTAAATCCCATCTTGGCATCAATTGAAAATCTCGAATGAACAATGGAGGTAATTAGGATTTCAATGTTTTTATTTTCTTCTTCTTAATTCTTTGGGGTCAAATCCTAGATATTTATAAAAACTTAGATGTTTGATTATACTTGATAATATTTATGCACAAACTCTTGTTCGATATATTTACTGCATAAGTTGATGGTATGTGTCACGCCCCGTAACTTGGCCTAAGCGAATTTAGGGTACATGACCAGCCAGTAGCAAGGCTACCTAAGGCTGCATTACATAAACTGATTAAACACTTGTGCATTATCATTTAAAATGATACATAATTGCGGAAGTAAGATTTTTTTATAGTTTAAAACATAACTTGTGTCATACATGGTAGAGCTGTGACTAATCCAAACTATAAATGTACATATGAGCCTATTTGAGGACATCATGGTTATATTACAAAATATTAGGGTCCAACCTAAATACACATAACATAACATAGGGTCGTGGGCCGTAGCTCAAAATTCACATATGGCCTCTTCTTAAGGCCTCCTAGATTAGCTACTTGAAAATATTTGAGAAAACGTAAACTAATGCTTAGTGAATAACTGTGGGGCAGCAACATACAGCCCAATCCATCTGGTTAGGCCCAATCTACACGAGTTACAGTTGGGCTGCTTGGCGGCCCAAATTTAGAACTAAGGAACGGTTCGGCCTAAGCCGACCTTAGCCCAAACCGCGAAAGGCGAGCCTAAACTGCTAGCGGTCTTTGAGCATTAAATGCAGAGTTGATCTGCATTAAATACGCTAGCGGCTCTCCACGTGACGTCGATATGCACGTTCGGTCATCCGGATTCCTCAGCGGCGGTAAAGTAGGCTCTGCATGCGGTCAGTCGGTGGTATGCAATGATGCCTACTCAACAGGTCATGATGATCTGCTAGTAGGCAAGGAGCAAAACACTCCATCAATCACACTATAAATATCCAAATCCTCAAGAGCTAGGTATGAACAACCAGCTCCAAGTATACACAACTTTTATTCATTCTATTATTGATTAAGCTTGCTAACTTAATCATCGGAGTGTGATCGGCTCAATAAGGGTCGATCCATTCTAACTTCTCTTTCTTACAGAGAGTTTAGACTCATCAACATGGGCTTGAGTGTTCGGCCTGGCCTTTCTGGAAAATCTCACTTACAATAACAATGATGCACGAGCATGAAAATACCATGAACTAGCATTTATATCTAATGTATAAAACAATAGACAAACATTTATACACATAGAGCATGAACTTGAAAACGTGAAAACATAGGCTTGAAATCAAAGATAACATGAGCATCATATTGAAACATTCAATTGTTTCAAAACATAATATCATAAAAGAGAGATGTGACATATCTTTACTCGTGATAAAGCATAACATAACTTGTCACAAGCATTTGAACATATCTTGGTTCTTGTTCTAAAAGCATAAGTGTGATACAACTCGATATATGAGCTAGACTCCATAGTAACCTTCTTAGGTCACACAAAGGCTCTTTAGGCCAAGGGCTGTCTCCCAACATGTCGATAGTTTGTTTCACGTCTCCTACTGTAGGATCATCGAGCGAGTTTAAGGTTTTGCCATAAAAAGACCTCGAGTTGGCATCATACATTACAAATTTTGCTTCTCGTTAATGTAAATATTCTAGTCCATCGGTTTCGATTCATAACATAAGTATAACTTGCATACATTTAAAAGCATGAAATTTATAATTGAACATAAATATTAATGCATTGAAAACATATGAAAAACATTGCATGATATTGAGCTGAACTTAAAACATTTGAAAAATAATAGGGTTTTACTTATGGCATATCATTACTCACCTTTATCCTTGAGGATTAGTTCTAAATAAGGGTGCTCATACACATAGAGTACATAAAAGCATCAAACACAAAACCCCAATGCAAAAGCAAGAATCATAAAAGTTGAGGTTTAAAACATTGATCTTTCAGTATCGGTTTCAATGCATCTCATTCTCATCAGAAAAATAAAACTATATTCTAGGTCATTCTCACTTGAAAATAGACTTAAAGACCTTTAATTTGATAGGTTACGGGTCAAAAATATATTTTGAATGAAGAAGTTATTGTTGGGAATTTATACTAAAAGGCATGCTTTGTGTAATGACTTTAGTATTTATTAATAAATTAGTTATTCCATTTTAATGAGAATCTGTGTGAGAAATGTTTGCATTGCGTTATTTATTTAATGATTATGCATGTGTATCTCTTATTCTATATAGTAGGTGATTTGGTGTGTAGAGTACGACTTACACACAGATGATCAAATCATCGGTTCTTATGGAATATAAGTTTATCGTTCATAGTCTTAGATGGAAATAGACACACCATCGGTAGGACTGTAGTACAAGATTTTAATAGGTCTATCTTGACTATGGGGATCGGTATAGTTTCAACTCCTTACACTAGTACACTTTGTGTGTATTGAACAAGTCCGTGTTGAGGTAATTGTTTTTATACTGACTATATAAAACAATTAATACCTCATGATTATTATGAGTGCTTATGCTCTTAATCCTAATATAATCAATAGATACGTGCATGTAGTATTTATTGTTTTGATTCACAGAAGAGTGAGATTCTTTATGGGTCAATAAACTCAGTGAGTTGGACAATAACATTACGTGTATGGTGAAAATTTATTATTGATGGAATCCACGTCCCCGTATAGGGATTGATGATACCCCTTAGAGGAAGCTTATAAGTTTTGATTATGTCAAACCCTTTAGGTGGATTATGAATCCGACATATTAAATAAGTTAAGTGGAAGGTCTTAAGGAATTAAATAAGTCTATTAAATTTAATTGTCAGTAATTTAATTTAATAGACAGGTATCTGTAATCTTAACGTGGGGAGATAAATAAGCATTTAATAATATGGAGCTCGAAATATAATTTCTAGTATAACAGGGAGTACAATTATAATTTGTTAGTGGTATAAATTATAATTTACGTAAATAAGGATTAATCCTGATTGGATTAGGAGTCCTTATTTGCGTAGGAAGCCCTAGTTATACTAATTCTATGGTCCCTATTGTAGCCTATATATATACGTGCTCTAAGAGTTGCTAGGGTGACACTCTGCACATAATTGAGAGATACACGTTTTTGTGAGAAAGAGAAACCCTAGCAGCGGTGAGCCCACTCTCTGTAGAGTAAGGCGTGTACGAGAAATACAGCAGAAGTCTGAAGGTTAAGTTCGAGTAGTTGTTTCGTGCTTAGTACTGATTCTTGTTATTCGGGATCAAACTAGAGAGATCTCGAAGGTATGATTTTAATCACGTAGATTAGGCTATGCTAATTAGATCAGAATTTTTGATAGTATGCGTATACACTGTAGTCAAGTCCTGAAAAATTCTGCAGTTCCCAATAGTTATGTCCTATGAAAAATAGACTAAAATTTCGAAAAACAATGTTGCTGATAGAAAATTTAGGTCAAATTTAAAATTCCATATCTCCCAATCTATAAGGAATTATAATACAAACTTTATATGGGTTCAAAGGTCAATGAGTCAACAGTGCATCAATATGAGTTCCCAGAGCAAGTTATGCCCATTTTACTAAATAGTATCAGAGCTGTTAGGCAAAAGTGTTAGGATGACCTGAGAGCTTAACATCTCCAAAAATACCATCGTCACGACGATAACTATTGCGTCCTGATGACCCGTGGCCACCCCAAACTTCAAAACTAATCGTCAAGACGATAATACACACCGTCTTGACGATTTTTGCATATTTTGGTTCGAAAAATGGGTTCTTTGAGCCTTAGATTTTCAAATCCAAACCACCCCAAACTCTGCCAATGCTTTTAGGGTTCAAAGATTGACTTACGAAGACTACAATATCTCAAAATAAAGCTAACCCAACAAGTAAATCAAAGGAATCTAGGATTTGAAATCTCAAACCCAACATGCACAAATATAGTAGTTTTCAGCCCCAACTCCCAATACATCCATGGAAGCTTACAAACTCTCAAAATCCAACTAAATGGGACTCAAAGAAGTCACCCAACACAACTATAGCATGTTCTCATACATACACACCCAAGGGTTAGAGTTCATGCCTTTCTCTCCCAAGCTATTCAAGCTCTAACAATGGTGATCTCCTTGTGAGGGTTGAGCTTCCCAAGCTTCAATCTTCTCTCCTCTTGATCTTCTCTCTTCTCTTCCTTCTTTCTTTCTTCTCTAAAAAATAGTGTGTGTGTGCGTGTGTGTGTGTGAGTGTTTGTTATGAGTGTGTGTAATTAGGAAATACACATGGGAATTAATCCCATGTGTCTCACACTAGGAGCATATGTTACAACATGCATTACCATTGGTCATTTGACCCAAAGGCACATTATAATAATACAAAATCACGTGCGTCGGGAAAAAAGGGAAAACATTTCCGAATCTCATCTTCATGATCCCATGTAGACTCCTCCCATGCGTGGTTCTGCCATAAAACTCACACCAATCACGTGCGTCGGGTCATGAATATGTTGGCCCAAAAGGCAACTCAAGAGGGGGGTGAATTGGGTTTTTCGAAGATTAATAACAATTAAGATTAATTAAAATTAATCTAAACAATGTAACAGTGATCAATCTATATGTAATGTAATGGAATCAGAGGATGAAAAGAAAACAAAGCAATAGAAAGAACACAAAGAGTTATTGAGGTTCAACCGTAATCCGTGGTCTACGCCCTCACTCCAAGATCTCCCTGAAGTCTTTCTCCACTATGTAATCTCCAATTACAAATGGATGCTGGTTGGCCAAGTGCTCAGCTCACTCTTTACACAAGAACTTCTTCCCAAGTTCTTCAACCACCAAGTGGTTTTGTCCAAGATCCACTCAAACTTACAAGAGTTTTTCTTCCACAAGAGAACTCTCAAATTCTCACTTACAAGTGTATAAAGATATACAATCGATTTACAAACTCTCTAACAAGAGTGGATTAAACAATCAAAGCTCACACAGTGAAGACAAAGAGAATATTCAGAATATTCAGTTTGATCAATCAGTGGATGTTTGTTTCTTGTGTCTCTTGCTATATAAATACAGTTGGAAGCTTGTATATAAACTCCTGCATTGATTTCATCTGTTGGAGTTTGTTGGGGTTTATTTAATGCACGTCCAGTCTGTTATAACGTTAGAAAAACTAGTCGTTATATCCCAGGGGTCGACTTTTTGGCTTAAAGGGTTGACTCTTCTGGTCTGCATTTTTCAGATGTTGTCCATTGTCTCCAAGTATCGGCTCTTCATATCCATGAGTTGACTCATTAATCATTCTATCTTCAAGTCATTTAGCTTCTGTCTTCATGAGTCAGCTTTTTATTTCCACGAGTCGACTCTTTGCACATAAATTTTGCTTCAGTTTTCATGAGTCGATTCTTTATATTCAAGGGTCCGCTCATTGACCATTTGGTCTTTAAGCTTTTGCTTCTGTCTTCATGAGTCGATTCTTTATATTCAAAGGTCAGCTCATTGATCATTTGGTCTTCAAGCTTTTTCTTCTGTCTTCATGAGTTGACTCTTCACCTTCATGAGTTGGCTCACTATTTATTCTGTTTTCACGTTTTTGCTTCTGTCTTTATGAGACGACTCTTCATTTCTATGAGTCCGCTCATTGCCCAGAAATCTTCATTCTATCTTTTAACGACCAAGTTCATTTTCAGTCATAATATAAGATCTTCAAGGAGTCTTCTCTTTGGGGTATGATGATCAATAAAAACTCTTTTAACTTATCAAAGTCAACTTCTATTCAACTTGGATTAAATCAATCACTTGATATTCATCTTTTCTTGATTTCCAAACTGTCAGGGCTTCACTCTATCAATACTAAGCTCTTTTGCCAATCTTTCTCTTTCATTGTCGAGCTCTCTCTTTCATTGCTGAGCTCTTTCTTTCGTTGCCGAGCTATTGCTTTTATTGTCGATTTCTTCTCCTTGCTAGCAATTCTTCTTTCTTCTTTAGAATCACCTTAATTAGACTTTTTGTAAGCTTGATAAAATCTCTTCACACATATTGTCTTCATTGATTCTTTATATCTTAGAAGAATTCTTCACTTGGATTCCATGTAGAGATCAGGCAATCAAGATGAGTCTTCTTCTCAAGCAACTTCCAATCACATTATCTTGAATTGATCTTTTGCACTCTTGATAAAGTCTTTTTCTGAACATTTTCAATCTCTTCACAATCAAATGATCTTCAACTAATCTTTGCACTCTCTGATGAAATCTTCAATCTTTCTGAGTGCAGGACAACTTCATTGGGTCTATGCATACTTGATGAGAGTCTTGTTTGAACACCTGCAATCTCTTCGAATGCAAAATATTCGTTTGAAGTAAAAGTAGGTGTTAATGCTCTGTTTGGTTCATTACATAGCTCTTAGAGTTTATTACTTGATCCTGAGCTTGCTGTGCATTCACTTTGACATATGTTAGACTTAAAGTTAAATTTTAAGTCTAAATTATAAACTTTATTAATCTGCACACTAAGTAAATGCATTAGTAAACTAACACAAGGTTTAGTTATCATCAAAATCATCATGGAGACTAACCTTGAGTCAATAGAACAAACCTCCATAACATTGAAACATGAAATACATTGTGAACTTGCGAAAGTTTCAGTGGAAGAGCAATACGGTAAGCAACGGGTCTAACCCGTTCACGAACTTCAAATGGCCCAATGTGCCTTGGATTGAGCTTTCCATTTTTACCAAAATGATTTATCCACTTAGAAGGAGATACTTTCAAGAACACGTGATTCCCTTCTATAAACTCTAAGTCCCGTCTTCGCACGTCCGCATAACTTTTTTGATGACTTTGAGCAGTTTTCAGTTGTTACAGAATTATCTTGATCTTGTTGGTGGTTAGTTGCACAATCTCTAGCCTAAAAATCTTTCTCTCTTCGACCTCGACCCAATAAACTGGAGATCTACACTTTCTCCCATAAAGCGCTTTATAAGGTGTCATCCTAATGTTATATGAAAACTGTTGTTGTAAGTGAATTCTACTAATGAAAGATGATCCTCCCAACTTCCCTGAAAGTCGAGGACACATAACTGTAACATGTCTTCTAAGGTCTGAATGGTCCTTTCTGATTGCCCATCGGTTTGTGGATGAAAGGTCATGCTGAACTTCAATTCAGTACTTAAAGCCCTTTACAAACTCTTCCAAAATTTTGACACAAATCTTGGGTCTCAATCTGACACTATCGGAACTAGCGTATCGTGCAGTCAAACAATCTCTGCAATGTAGAGGGTTGCATACTTCGATAAGGAGTACGTAGTTTTCACTATCAAGAAATGTGCAGACATGGTGAGACGATCAACAATAACCCAAATAGCATCACAACCCCGTGGCAGTCTTGGTAGTCCCATGATGAAATCCATGGTGATATGCTCCTACTTCCATTTTGGTATCGATAGATGTTGTAGTAGTCCCGTCAATTTTTGATGTTCTATTTTGATTTGTTGACAATGTAGGCATCATGCCATAAATTCAGCTATCTCCCTCTTCATTCCTAGCCACCAAAATGTTTCCTTCAAATCTCGATACATCTTTGTGCCTCGTGGATGCGTGGTGAACTTCGTGTTATGAGCTTCCGCCAAAACTCGCCTCTTGACCTCGGTTATGTTTGGCATACATAAGCGGTCCTTGAACTTTAGAGCACCATTCTGCAAGTGAAGTCGGGCTTTGGTTTTGTTCCCAACTCTTCATAAATATTCTACAAGTATGGATCTTCAGGCTATCTTTGCTTTACAACTTCAATTAATGCTGGTTGGGTGATTATGGCTGTGAGTATCATATCTGTGCTTGGCGCAAAAATCTAAATCTCCATTCTCTCCAGTTTGACGAACAAGGGTTGTTGCAACGTAACCAGGCATGCTAGGTTAGCTGTGGTCTTCCAGCTCAAGACATCGGCCACGACACTGGCCTTGCTCGGATGATACTAAATGAGGGTGTCATAGTCTTTGATCAACTCGAGCTATCTTCTCTGTCTCATGTTTAGCTCTTTTTGTGTGAAAAGATACTTTAAACTCTTGTGGTTGGTGAAGATCTCACATGTAACTCCGTACAAATAGTATTGCCAAATCTTTAAAGCAAACACCACAACTGTTAATTCAAGATCATGGGTCGGGTAGTTCTTCTCATGCAGTTTTAACTGTCTTGAGACATATGCAATCACCTTGCCATGCTGCATCAACACACATCCCAGTCCTCTATGCAAGCGTCGCTGTAGATGAAAAACCCATCAATCCCGAAAGGCAAGGCTAGAATTGGTGTGGACACCAATCGGTTCTTCAGTTCTTGGAAACTCTGTTCCCTCTTCTCATTCCATTCAAATGGGGTGTTCTTCTGGGTGAGCTACGTTAGAGGAGTTGCAATATTAGAGAAATCCCTCACAAATCTTCGGTAATACCCAGCTAAAGCCATAAAACTTCTAACTTCGGTCACATTCGTCAATTTTGGCCAATTCACAATGGCTTCAACCTTTAAAGGATCAACAAACACTCCATCCATGCTAATGATGTGCCCCAAAAGTGCTACACTCAGTAGCCAGAATTCACACTTCTTCAATTTAGCATACAGCCTCCTGTCTCACAGAGTTTAGAGGACCATCCCTAAATGGTGCTTATACTCTGCAAGACTCTTAGAGTACACCAAAATATCATCAATAAACACAATAACAAAATAATCAAGGAAAGGTTTGAAAACCCGATTCATCAAATTCATGAATGCAGTAGGTGCATTAGTAACTCCAAACGGCATAACCAGAAATTCATAGTGACCATATCTTATTCGGAAAGCCATCTTCTCCATTTCGCTAGCCTTGACCTTTAGTTGGTGATAATCCAACCTTAGGTCAATCTTCGAAATTACTTGAGCCCTTTGAAGCTCATCAAATAAATCATCCACTCTTGGTAATGGGTACTTTTTCTTGATAGTGACCTTGTTCAATTCCCGGCAGTCGATACACAATCTCATGGTTCCATCTTTCTTTTTCACAAATAACATGGAAGCACCCCAAGGTGAGACATTAGGATGGATAAATTCCTTTTCCAACAAGTCTTGGAATTTAATCTTTAACTCTTTCAACTCTAAAGGGGACATATGGTAAGGAGCTTTAAAAATGGGTCTAGTACCCAGATTAAGATCACTATTAAACTCAATTTTTCGATCCACTAAGGAACCAGGTAACTCATTGTAAGCACCCCATTTTTGTCCGCTCGGCAATCTTCGATCTGCTCGGACTCACATTCAAACTGACACAAACACATTCAAGTCAAAACTAGTCTTCCAGTCTTAATCTAGTCAATCAATTGCTTTACGGGCCCGCCGGGCCCAATAGAAGCAAAATGACCAAATTGTCCTTATGGCATTGCTTGGTCCAATTCCAATCAGCACATCTTCCTAGAGACGGTAAGTCCCCATTTCAATCTCAAATCCAATTTCAAATCTAATTCCAATCTAGATCAAATTTGGCACGTATTTTGAGAAAGTTGATCCCTCTAGCGGTAAGTCCATCCAGTCCAGCACGTTTTTTGAGAAACATTTTAGAACGGTAAGTCCCTTTAAACCCGTCGACCGGGACGAAATCCAAGTCCCCGAGATGGTAGAATGGTCCACCTTTGGGGCCTGCTAGCCCACTAATGAAGAATGTCTGTTATTCAGCACGTCTTTTGAGAAAATTAATTCCTTAGACGATAAGTCTACTTAACAGCTTCCCGA
Organism: Euryodendron excelsum; assembly: GCA_033060915.1. NCBI lineage: Eukaryota > Viridiplantae > Streptophyta > Magnoliopsida > Ericales > Pentaphylacaceae > Euryodendron > Euryodendron excelsum. Next base: position 32,160,164 of record CM065383.1, on the reverse strand, counting down.
GATCAGGCAGTTTCTGGAATGAATGCGCACCGTCAAAGTGGTGAAAATACTCACACATCGCAACTGTCAGAGTAGCAGAATCACTCACAAACAGGTCGACATTAGGGATTGCCAACAAACTCCTATGTCACGGGACCAAACTCGCCTCTTTGTCGTGACATGTTTACCAAAGGACGAGATACCTTTGGAAACTAACTCGTCACAGACCGTTAGAGTGACGAAAACACTCAAACTCCAGGTCAACACTAGTGCCTGCTAGCCCACTCTAGTGAAAAATGACCAAACTGTCCCTTGGGCCTTTTTCGGCACGCTTCTTGAGAAAGTACCTATGTCCTTAGAGTGGTAAGTCCACCTTTCCAAGATCGTCCTAAAGATGATCCGGCATGTTCAAATACCTTCCAGTCGGTTACGGACTAATTTCGAGACCATCTGGTTAAAATGACCATTTTGCCTCTAGGCATCCAAGCGCCTCTAGAAACCACACCGGCTCTGGGTATTAAGTCGGTTACCTCTCGAGAATGCTTCTAATGGTATTCTCAATCTTCTAGTACCTTTTTGAAACATTCCGAGTCTCTTCCGGCAAGCCCGGTGCAAAATGACCGTTTTGTCCTTAGTGGGCCGGTCGCGTCTTTCAACCACACCAGCTTTGGATATCAAACAGGCAATCTATTGAAACATTCTAAATAATGTTTCCAACCTTCAAGTCCCTTTGTGGGACATTCCAAGCCTATTGTAGTGGTTTTCCGGTCTAGTTGACCGTTTTGCCTCTAAGGGCTCGACCAACCACTTTAACAATTCTAACCTTGTTTTTCAAGTTCGTTACCTCCAAGACACTATTTCAAGGATTTTTACCCATTTTTGGCCTTCCAGGCCATTCCCAATCTCCTGAAACATTTTCGGACCTTCCGGAATCACTCCCAGTGAAACTAGGCCAAAAATTACATGGTAGTTACTAATACAGGCACCCAAATCTTTTATCTTGCATATCAAAGGTCAAAAGATACATTTCTTACCACCCTAAAACATTTCCTAAGTGGTGCCAAGCTAAAAATTGGCCTAACGCCAGTCCTAGTGGCGCTAGTAGTAAATTTACCCTGGCGCCACTGCAACAAGCATTAGGCTAGTCTTGTGTCTATAAATATAGAGCCTCCCCCGATGTGTAAAGGGTTTGCAAACTCAGTCCAAAAACTCTGCTTTTCAAATTATAGAACTCGAAGTCTTTCCAAACCCTAGCTCTCTCTAGTTTCTTCAAATCCTAGCCTCCATACACTTAACCCTAGCACTTATACACACTCTATACACTCATACACAAGCCTCCAAAGCCTCCACTAAAGAATCAAAGTGCTGCAACTTAGAAGCTCTCAAGGATCAAGCAAAGCAAAGGGAACAAAGGAAGCAAACAAGAAGAAGATAAGGTAGGCTCTCTCTTTATGTTTATATACTTTCCCCCCCTCTCCCTTCTTCCTCCTAACCCACTTGAGTTTTTTTCTATTTTAATCCCCTATCTTTTACTCCCTTTTCTTGTATGCTTGAAATAAGGGTCTCCCCAATTCATGTGTAAGAAGGATTGTTGAAAGTCACCGTGTCGAGGGCTTTCTTCTAATTTAACCTTAAACCATGTGGATTCGGCACCCTTGATTATATGACGAAATTTAACCTTGTATGTTCACGACCCTACTTGCATTGTGCATATCATTGATCCATTCAAAATTGTTTTCAAAACTTACATCAAAACTCTCTTTCAAAACTTGCTTTTCAAAATAGTTTTCAAAAATACAATCCTAAATTGATTCTTGTCATTCCATGGTTAGAGTTATTTTACGAAAGTGTCATATTAATTGTGACCATCAAGGTCCATATTTTGGGTGTGAATCCTAAATTATTTTTCATCAAAACCACAATCGAAAGATGATTCTAGCCATACCATGGTTAGGGTTATTTTAGGAAAGTGTGATATTCAATGTGATCATATTGGTCCTATTTCAAATCTATCTTGTTTTCTAAATCACCAACTTAGAATGGTTCTAATCTTTTTATAGTTGAAATTATTTTAGGAAAGTGAGATATTAAAAAGGTTTTCAAAAGTCCATATTCAAATCATTCTCCAAATTGCTTTTCAAGTTCCTTTCTAAAAATTCTTTCTAAACTACTTTCCAAAAACACCTTTCAAAAATCTATTTTGCAAAAACTCTTTTCAAACTCTTTTCCAAAAGCTCTCTTCAAAAATCCACCTTCTAAAACCTCTCTTTAAGTCTCCTTTCCTAGAAACTCTCTTCAAAAGATCTACTTTCAAAAAACTCTTTTTCTTGGAGTCAAAGTTAAGCTCTAGATACCATGGTTAGGAAACCCTAATTCTCTTTCCTAAAAACATGACTTCCTCTTTTGCTTCAAATTCTAGATTTCTAAAATTTCTTTTTCTATGTCAAAATATAGCTTTCCAAATCCCAGATTTCCAAATTTTAACTTTTCCAATTTCATGTCAAATCTAATCTTTTAAATTAGGAAACTAGATCAAATCTTCCCGTTTAGGAAACTAAATCAAATCCCCCAAATATAGAAACCAAATCAAATCATTAATTTTTGAAAATAAAATCTAATCTTCTATTTTAGGAAACAAGAATCAAATCAAATTTTTCTTAATTCAAACATTTCCAAATTCAAAAACTTTTCAAATTCAAAACTTTCTTAAAATAAAACTTTCCTAATTTGGCACTTTTCTAAAACGAAACTTTCCTATTTTGAAGATTTCTAAAATCTAATCTTTCTTAAACCTAACTTTCTAAATTCATTCAAATCAAGTGATTAAGTCTAGTGTTTCTAAATTAAATCTAATCTCTCTTTAAATCTTTCTTAAATCCAACTTTCCTAATTCGAACATTTCCTAAATCCAACTTTCTAAAATCAAACCTATCAAATTTAAATCAAACCTTCCTAAGTCAACTACATGTTTCAACCCTAGGATACCTAAACTTAGTTCAACCCTAATCCCAAGTTAGGAAGTTTCAATTCTTTTCAACTCCTCTCTAAAACTCTTTTCTAAACCAAGATGATTTTCAAACTTCAATCTAAGTCAAGATGTTTCCAAAACTCAACTCATTCTTTCCCAAATCGGGTTCAAGTTCTTTTTCAAGGTTCAAACCCTTTTCCAAGTTCAATTCTAAGTCTAGGTTCAATTTTGAATAAAATTCAAATCTTCTATTCCAAGTTTAAATTAAACTCTTTTTCAAATCTAACTATTTTTCAAACTAAACCCTTTTGAAATCAAACATTTCTTTAAATCAACCTTTTCAAAAAAATCTCAAAGTGTTTATTTTTAATCGGACTCTTGTCCAAATTACGATTGACCTGATTCCCAAAAAAGGATATGTAGGCAACTCTCATGAGTGCGGTCATAACTTTTTTCAAGTTTCTAATTTTACAACATTTTTCAAGTTTCTAAATCCACAACCCTTTTTAAATTTTCAATTCCATAATCTATTTCAAGTTTCTAATTCTAAAATCTATTTTCAAATCTCCAATTCCATATTCTATTTTTAACTTCTAAAACCTTCTTTCAAATTTCAAATCAAGTCTTTTCAAATTTACCTTCAAAGTCAAATCTTTCAAATCTATTTTCAAAATCAAATTCTTTCCTTGCACTTGCATATCATACAATTTTCTTTCAAAGTGGATAGTATTGGATATATATTAATCAAAGATTCTAAATAAGTGAACTTAGGGTGAGTAGACATGTAGGTACCATAAGGGTGGGCTAGGGTGATGGCTTAGTGCATCTTTCTTATACGTAACTAACCTCTAAACCTAGATCACTATTTTCAAAGATTAAAATGGAGTTATTTTAAAAAAAGGGCTTAAATCTTTCCAAAGGTTTTCAAACAACCTATTTTCTTAAAAATCCTTTCTCGAGAAAGTTTTCAAAACCTTTTCAAAAAACCCTAAGTGTAATATTCGGATTGTGCTTAGTTTTAGGTGACATAACTCATCTAATCAAGTTAGGTGGCGACTACAAACCTTTTTCTAAAAGCCCTTAATCAAATCAATTTCAAATTCAAACCTAGTCGCACTCGTCCTTCTAAGAGGATGAGTTCTAATGAGAGAGTACTGTATTTTTCTCACTTGTTTTGTTCAAGTGCGAAAAATCAAGGTACGACAGTTGGCGACTCCACTAGGGATGCTTAGAGGGTTAGGCTATTATCATGTCTTTTCACCCTCATTTCTTTGGAGTCTTTGATTAATTTGTCCAATTCTATCCATTTCAAACTTTCAAAATCAAACTTTTCCAAGTTGTTTTAAAAAATGTGTCATAGCATGCATTCTATTCATATTCAATTATGCATGTCCAAATTTTGCATTAAGTTTGTCATTCAAGTGCTAACTTTTTACATCTTTATTTTTGTAGGTAGACCTTTGTTCACATATTTACTTCATGTTATATTAACTGCCACGTATGAATGAATGTATAGAATGGACAGGAAGGATGGGAGTTGTTGAGCCTTTTCCTCCGCTTTTCAAAATTTCACACACTCACTCCATTGTGCACAAGCATTTGCATACTTGCATTCTTTACCTGATAATGTCCCTTCTAGTTAGAAAGGGGAATGATATATTGGTTGTGGACAAGATGTTGTGTCAGTTTCTTCGCCTATGACCTTTTGATAGTTCCTCCTCTCACATCACCAACCGATCATGGCACCACCTCGGGGAGTGGCCCTATTTGAAAGTTTGGGAACCGAGCCTTTTTAGGAAGCATTAGTAAACCCTCAACCTCATGCTCATGTAAACACCATGCATAGCCAAACCTTTGCCTGATTTAAGACTTGCACATCGATTTCAAAACCATGGAGGAAAGGGCCACTGCTTTACTTTCCTTTAAACTTATCTATCCTTGTTGTTATCATGCTTGTATTCTTGCTGTTATAATGCATGTATAACTACTCATGCATATATGTTTACTTTACAATTGCATTCTCTCTCCCTATTTTATCTATCCATGTTCATGCATTCAGTATTCCATATCAAGACTAGAGTTCCAAAATAACTCAAGTCATTGCATCTTCATGCATATGATTAACCTAAAAAGAGTGACACCATGTTCACTCTCTCTTGCATTAAACCTACCAAAACCCTAAGGGTTCCCACATAACCCTAATGACTCTTGGCATGCATTTCAAGTCTTCCATAAGAGGGGCCCCAATCCCTCTATGCTCATGGAGATAAGGCTACCATGAAGACAAGAGGCAATCAAATAACAAGGTCTCTCAACGACCTCTTCAACAACAAACTCAAAGAAGGCAAATCCAAAGACGCAATAGTAGTTTAGGATCTCAAATGTAAAATTAAATAGGTGGAAGTCCCAAGAAAATTGTTCCTTCTCCCCCTACTACAATGTATCTCAATTCCATTGTATTTAAACTCCAAAGTCCGCTGTACTTCTTTATTTTTCATGAATTAATGAATGAATGTTCCCACTCAAGCGGTAAGGTATCTGCATATAGGGGCAAAACTCATATCTCCAAAAGTGAGCCAAACGTATCATGTTTAGTTTTCCTCTCACGTAGGGGCACCCTTAGGACATACATTGCATAAAAACTTTCAAATCAAGATACTAACTTCTCTTTTGTTTCTTGCCTTCTATCCTTCCTCCCTCAACTCCGAGTACCAAGAAAATGAAAGCAAAAGCAAGACAAGAAAGGGGGTCTTCTAAACTATTCATTTACTATTATCGTGTTGCTCACATATTCACTCACATTATGCTCATGCGTCCATATCTATTCCAAAACAAGAGTTTTAAGAAACTCAAGTCATTGCATTTTCATGCATTTAATCAACTGTAGAGAGAAAGGAGCAATCTAATCTCATGTTAATCAAACCTATCAAAACTTCTAAGGGTTCCTTAATCCTAAGGATTCATGGCATGCATAGAACCGTGTCTTGAGAGGGGCCCAAATCCATCTTCGTCCATGGAGGCGGGATTTTCCAAACAAAGAAACATCAATCAGCCCATGCCAAAGAGGTATTGTATTGCATGTAAAGCAAAATCCCATCTCCAAAATGGACCTAGCATCATGCCTATATTCCCTCAAAGAAGGGGCCTCCATAGGACATGCATCCATAAAACTTCCTGCTCCACATGCTAATTGTGTTTTGTTTTTCTTTTCCTTTTTCAGGTCAAAGAGCATAATTGAGCTCATGAAACCCCTCTAACATCCCACCCAATTCAAACTCATGCAAGGATAAGCCCGGTTATTGGAAAAGGCCGAACCTACATTAAGGAGTAAGAAGAACTAACCATCTATCAGCAAGACATTACCTCTAAGCAACTACCTCCACGCCATGGGATGACAATCACCATCCATGCATAAGAGGACTTCACCATTTGCAAAGTCTAGTTAGATCTATGCAGTGCCACAACAGAATCCTCTAACTTCCAAATGCATACCAAATGCCATAAAAGATCTTTCAATTTGCCCTCCGCGGATACACCTGGCGAATAAAGCAGCACCACGGAGGTTGACATAGTTCCAAAATCCTATTAAGGTTCCCACCAAAGGGCCCACAAGAAAAGGGAGGTTTTCACAAAATTTGTCTAGTTTCTTTTTACCTTTCTATTTCTTACATATCGTCTCTAAATAAACATTGCTTGTTATGCCATCATAATTTGAAATGAAAAAGAATTAGTTTTCAGTTTATCCCCTTTGTCTCATACTCTCGTGGATGATTATTGCTTTTAGGGATTCTTCCTCATTTTGTAATGACTTAACTCGAAGGATGGGATAGCATGAGCAACCCATTTAACGGGGGTTAAAACCTTTAAGGGAAAAAGAGAGAGTGAGAGGGAGGAGGAAGACAAACTCAACAAAGAAGTGCAGAGCTTATTGAAGATGCGACACTTGAGTGATATCCTAGCTAAGTGATGGGCAATCGAGTCCTCAAAATAATGAGAAGCCATTGTTCTATTCATCCAATAAGAAATAAACACTACCCTTTGCTCAACCCACTTGAGTCGTAATTGATTTCTATTTAGATATCCCCAAACCAAGAACCATCCCCCACTTTGGGGTAAGCACAGAGTAGTTGATTTGATATCATATGTAGGGGTTCACTGGCAAAAACACACCATCTCTAGGAATATTGTCTAAATTTTGTACAAAGGCTTTATGGACTAAGCAATTCAATTTGAAATGATGAGAGGCCCTTAATTCTGTTACCATACACAAAGAAAATCCCTTTGTAAAGCTCACTTGAGCCGGTTTTGTTTCTCAAGTAAACCAACCAGATAATCATCGCTCGTATTGGGTTAAGGCAAAAACCATTAGTAGGAACTAATGAGCAATGATGAAAGTGGTAATTTACAAGAAGTTATGGCGTCAAAGGTGTCTTTAGTAAATAAGATATTGTGTTTGTGGTGATCTTCAAAAGAAGATACTGTCATCCAAAAATACAAATGAAAAAGTCAGCATCTTTAAAAGTCGACTTAGTAACAAATTTGTTAATGAGAAAATCCTAATCAGAAGGCAGAGAACGGTCTAGAAGAACAAAAGGAGTTGGAAAGAAAGAAGAAAGCAGGGAATAGAAGTTAAATTGCTAAAGGTGATCATTGGTCTTTCAAAATCCCATGAGTGATAATGTTTGAACCTCTATATCCTTTCATTCATAAACCCCTTAACCTAACCTACGTTATGGTCCAAATCAAAGTCCTCTCTGGTCAAAGAAAATTACTTAGCCCAAATAAGCCTGAACAATACTAAGACAAGTAGTTGAAAAAAAAAGGGTGAGAAATGAGAGCTAGAGAGGAATACATGGGCAATCTCATGATTTAAGTTATGCTAAGATGGTTTTGGTTTCAACAACCCACTAAAAGAAAATCTTTGAGCCCAAATATCCCTTCATTTCTTACAAACCCTAAATCCAACCTGCATTATGGTCCTAAAAGAAATCTTCTAGGATTGAGGGCCAAATTGTTTATCGCTCTACAAAGGTCATGTGAGTTGTCGCTCAAGCCACAGTGGCATTTTAAAGATCTAAGCGAGAAAACCAAGTGAGGAAAGAAAATTCCCAAACAGCAACCCTATAGAAAGTAGGGATAAGATAGCAGATGGCAAACCAAAAGGTCAAGATCCCCTGAGAATGGTGCAAATGCTATCACACCCCGATAAGAATGGGACAAAACCGAAGGGGCAGAATCCTGGAAGGGAAATAGAATACCGAGAGTATGGGCCCTGAGGCAATCTTAGGATATTCTTTGTAAGTAGCCTACATACATATAGTACTAGTGCATCTATGTCATGTATAACCTGTACATCTATTAAATTTCTTTATAGTTTGTATATTCGTGTATTCATAAAAAAAGTATGGCATGCATTCAATTCCATTCTTGTATGAACCTGTGCATTCATAAAAATAAAACAAAATATAAAAAATATAAAAAAAAGAAGAAAAAAATAGGACATTCATTTAATTCAATTCTTATATAAACCTATGCATACAATAAAAAGTAAGATGTGCATTTAATTCTATTCTTGTACATGTATTCATCAAAAGGTATAAACATGCATTCAACCCTTTAAACGTGCATTTTTAGAGTTGGCATAAGTAAACTGTTTTTGCAAAAAACTTACTTTATGTCTTTCTCTTTCTCTCTTTCTCTCTCTCTGTCTCTCTCTCTCTCTCTCAATTAGGAAACAATGAACGAGGTAAAGCATAAAAAGGAGCTAAAAAGTTACCCCGCGACCAAGTAATCTCAGACATCTCTAACACCGGCATACACCTCAGAAAGCTAAGACTTTCATAGCCAACAAAAAACAAAGAACGGGGTAATGACCCACCATTGACCTCCTCAATCAACCATGGATTTTCCTATAGGAGCATCGTTCCGCAAGACGGAGTGTTGGTTCAAGAAGTAGCAGTTTTAAGACATCAACCTTGGACTTCCCCATAGGAGCATCATTTCGCAAGACAGAGTGTTGGTTCAAGAAGTAACAGTTTGAATACATCAACCTTAGACTTCCCCATAGGAGCATCATTCCGAAAGAAGGAGTTTTGGTTCAAGAAGTAGCAGTTTCAAGACATCAACCTTGGACTTCCCCATAGGAGCATTGATCCGAAAAAAGGAGTTTTGGTTAAAAAAGTAACAGTTTCAAGACATCAACCTTGGATTTCCTAGAAGAGTGTTATTTCGCCAGACAGAGCATCAATTCCCTCTAGAAGAGTATAATTCCTCCAGACGAAATGCCATATATTGACCATAGGGCCTCCTCAAAAAGCTACTTCAACCTCAACCTTAGCAATCAACTCTGGCAGGGGCAGTCTCAACATCTCCAATAGCCTCATCTGGGGCATCTTCTATAGTAACCCTAGCGAGGCCACCCTCTCCTAATCAACAACACTAGTCCTCTACTCGACCAAAGCAGATCTCGTTATTGCCCTTAATGTAGATCATTGTCTCCTGCATTAGCCACTCAGATAAGCCCTGGCTTAGACTCCAAGTCAATCAATGTGGTCATTCGAGCGTGCGGATCATCCCTATCAGCCCAGGCATCAACAGTAGTAGTCCTCCCCTTGGCCAGAGTAGCTCGCGTCGTCTTTAGTTTAGCTTTCAGTTGTGCCCCTTCAACTCCAGATTTAGTTAGCAAGGCGACCTCTCCCACGTCAATCATCTCGAAGGTAAGACAGAGGAAAAGAAAAAAGATAAGAACTCATCAACCTGAAGAACATATAAGTAAGAGAGAGAGAGAGAGAGAGAGAGAGAGGTCAGAAAAAAGAAGATGCACAACAAAAAAGAAGGAAAAAAGGAAAGGAAAAAAAGAAAGAAAAAAAGGGAAGAAAAGAATCTCTAGTTTCAAGTTGAAATAAATTTTTTACACTGTTTCTTCAAAAAGTTTTAACTTTCCATTTCAAATGATTTTTCTAAACTTTCCCCTTCAAAACATCTCAAATTTTAAGTCAAACTGAATTTTCTAAGTCAAAACAAATTTCCTAAACATTTTGCTTTAAAAAAAATCAAAAAGCTCAAAGTTTCAAGATAAAAATGAATTTCCTAAACGTTTTGCTTTCAAAAAACATCAAAAATTTCGAGTCAAAATAAATTTGCTATACATTTTGTCTTCAAAAATTCAAATTTCGAGTCAAAATAAATTTTCTATACATTTTGTCTATAAAGAGTTCAAATTTCGAGTCAAAATGAATTTTTCATACATTTTATCTTCACAAATTCAAGTTTCGAGTCAAAATGAATTTTCTATACATTTTGCCTTAAAAAATTCAAGTTTCGAATCAAAATAAATTTTCTAAACATTTTGTCTTCAAGAGTTCATAGTTTCAAGTCAAAACGAATTTTCTACACGTTTTGTCCGAATTTCAAATCAAAATATTTTCTAAAAATTTTTTTTCCTAAAAGTATATCTCAAAAATCAATTCCTAGGTCTTTTTGCCTTCCCTTTCCAAAAGCATTTCAATATCCAAAGTTCATTTCAAAATTTTTCAATCAAAGTCCATCTCAAGCTTCTTCTTGAAAAGATTTCTACTCCAATCAAGTTTTAAGGTTTTCTAAAAGTTCTTCCTCCAAAGCAGTCTTATTCAAAATCAATTCTAAAAAATTCTCGAGTTTTCAATCCTCCAAAAATTCATATCAATTTCCAAGGTTTCCAATTTCAAAGTCCATTTTCAAATATTTTTTAAAAATATTTCCCTCAAAAGATTTTATTCAAAATTCCATTTTCAAAAATTCTTCCTATGTTTTTCCTTCAATAGTTTTAGGCCTCCCCGAGTTTTTCAAAGCCTTTTCTGCCAAAAAGTCCCCACATTCAAAAGTTTTACCTCTTTTCTTTCAAAAAGATTTCTTATCAAAATTTTCAACTCTTTCTTTACTTTAAACATTTTGCTCTCGAGTTTCTCGGGGCCTTCTCTGTCAAAAAAGCCCCACTCTCAAAGGTTTTATATCTTTCTCTTTTAAAAGTATTTTATTTCAAAAACTTTTAAACTCTCTTCTCATTTTAAAAATTTTGTCCGAGTTTCTCAAGGTCTTCCCTGCCAAAAAGGCCTCATTCTGAAGGCTTTTTTAACTTTTTCCTTCAAAAATTTTGATTTCAAAAATAACTTTTTATGTTTTCTAACTCCTTCCTTTAAAAAAAAAATATAAAAATAAAAATATAAAATAAAAGAGGCTTCATTTCAAAATTATTTTTCCAGTTTTTCAAAATTTAATTTGTTAAAAAGTTTCATTCTAAAAAATATTTCTTAGGATTCCTGAGCTTTTCCTTCGAAAGCCTTGCTTTCAAATTCTTCGAGTTTTCAAGCTTTCATCTCAAAAAGTCTATTTTTAAAATTCAAGGTTTTCAAACTTTTTTTTCTCAAAAGTTTCGTTCCAAGTTTCAAAGGTTTTCCAAACCCTTCCAAATTCAAAATCTAAATCAACCCATTTCATAAAGCAATTCCAAAAATCAAATCAAAATAATCAACTTCAATTTCAAAATCAAGTTTTTAAAATTTTTGATCTAAATAATCAAGTTTTCATGCTTAAAATTTCCAATTCCATCCCTTTGATCACCTTGCGGTCAACATGGGACTCTTACTGTATCGTTTTTTTGTCTTCGTCAAGCAAAGACAGAAAAAGAGGGGCAACTATAAGCACCCCATTTTTGTTCATTCGGCAATCTTCAATTCGCTCGGACTCACATTCAAACCAACACAGACACATTCAAGTCAAAATCAATCTTCCAGTCTTAATCTAGTCAATTAATTGCTTCGCGGGCTCGCGGGCCCAACATAGGCAAAATGACCAAAATACTATTATGGTATTGCTAGGTCCAATTTCAATTGGCATGTCTTCCTAGAGATGGTAAGTCTCCATTTCAATCTCAAATCCAATTTCAAATCCAATTCCAATCCAAATCAAAACTAGCACGCCTTTCAAAAAAGTTGATCCCTCAGTTGGGAAGTCCATCCAGACCGGCATGTTTTTTGAGAAAACTTTTTCGAACGGCAAGTCCCTTAAAACCCGCTGACTGGGATAGAACCCAAGTCCCTAAGATGGTAGAACAGTCCATCTTTTGCACTTCCTAACCCGTCAATGAAGAATGTCTGTTATTCAACACGTCTTTCGAGAAAGTTAATTCCTTAGACGATAAGTCCACTTAGCAGCTTCTTGAGATCGGGTAGTCACTGGAATGAACGTGCACCATCGGAGTGGCGGAAACTCTCACAAACATTACAACCCTCAGAGTGGTGAAAACACTCGTAAACTAGTTGACATCGGGAATTGCCAACTGTCGCACCCAGATTTTTCGCACTCGAGGAATACTCATACAAGTGGGAAAAATGCTGTACTCTCTCGTTAGAACTCACCCTCCTAAAAGAATGAGTGCGACTAGGTTTAAATTGAAGATCGATTTGAAATAAGGGCTTTTGAAAAAGATTCGAAGTCGCCACCTAACTTGATTAAGGTGAGTATTCCGAAGACTACACTTAGGGTTTTTGAAAAACGATTTTGGAAAACATCTCCTCAAGAGAGGGTTTTTAAGAAAAATAGGTTTTTTGGCAACCTTTGGAAAATATTTAGTCCTTTTTAGAAAAATAACTCATTTTGGTCTTTGAAAACAGTGATCTAGTTTCGGAGGTTGGTTACGTGTAGGGAAGACGCACTAAGCCATCACCCTACCCCGCCCTTTCGGTACCTACATGTCAATCTACCCTAGATTCACCTATGAGAGTCTTCAACTAACTATTGACCAATCCTATCCACTTTGAAAAACAATGTTTAAATATAAACTAACATGATGCATGATGTGCAAGTGCAATAAAAGAGAATTGGAAATAGAAATTGATTTGAAAAGAAATTGGTTTGATTTGAAAATAGATTTGAAGAGATGGAATTGAAATTTAAAAGTTTGAAAATTGAAAGTAAAAATTTGAAAATTAAAATTTTGAAATTAGAATTTTGAAAGTAGATTGGAATTTGAGATTTGGAAAGATTCTGGAAACCGCACCCATGAGGGTGGAATTGAAAGTTTGAAAAGTGTTGTGACTATACCTATGAAGGTTGCCTACGTATCCCTTTGGGGGAATCAGGTCAGTCGTAGTTCGGACCGGAGTCCGATTGAAAAGAGATTGATTTGAAGAGAGAGATTGAATTGAAAATTGGATTTGATTTGAGATTAGAAAAGGAGATTGGAAATTGAAATTTAGAAGATCGGACTTTGATTTGAAGAGATAGATTTGGACTTGTTTTGAAAAAGAGAAGGTTTGAGAAAACCCAGACTTAGGAAAGAGAAGAGACTTAGGAAAGATTTGACTTGGCTTGGAAGATTTGGAAATGTTAGATTTTAGGAGATGTTCGAATTAGGAAAGGTTCGATTTAGCAAAGCTTCATTTTTGGAAAGTTTCAAATTAGGAAAGCTTTGAATTAGGAAAGTTCGGAACTTAAGAAAGTTTCAACTTAGGAAAGTTTTGAAAATTGGAATGTTTTGAAATAGGAAAGTTTTGAAAATTGGAAAGTTTCGTTTTAAGAAAGGTTTTGAAATAGGAAAGTTTTGAATTTAGGAAATGTTTGAATTAAGAAAGTTTTAGCTTAAGAAAGTCTTAAATTAAGAAAGTTTTGAGTTTAGAAAAGTTTTAGATTTGAAAAGATTTTGAAGTTTTGAAAATTTTAGAATTTGGAAAGATTTAAGTTTAGAAAGATTTAACTTAAGAAAGTTTTGAATTTAGAAAACTTAGAATTTTAGAAAGATTTGACATTTAGAAAGTTTAAGATTTAGAAAGTTTTAGATTTTGAATTTTAGAAAATCTTGAAATTAGGAAAGGTTTGGGTTTGAAAACTTTGGTTTGAAAAGTTAAGATTTGAAAAGATGGTAGAATTAGGAAAGATTTGAAAGTTGAGTTTTAAAATTTAGGAAAGATTTTTATGTTTAAGTTTTAGAAACTTAAGGTTTAGGAAAATGGAAGTTTAGGAAGGATTTGAATTAGGAAAGAGTTGGATTTTGAAATTTAAAGAAAGATTTAGAGTTTAGGTTTAGGAAACTTATGGTTTAGGAAGGTATTGAATTAAGAAAGGTTTAGATTAGGAAGGGATTGGATTTGGTTTCTAAAAAAAAAGATTTGATTTTGTTTCCAAAAACAGAGGACATGATCTAGTTTCCTAAACGGGGAGATTGGATTTGGTTTCTTAAAGGGAAGATTTGATTTGATAAGGATTTGGAAAGGGAGATTCTAGAAATCCTAGTTTTGAAAAATTATAGTTTTGACGTAGAAAAGAGGTTTTGGAAACATGTATAGTTTGGATGTGAAAACTAGAGGTTTTGGAAACCTAGGTTTGGGGCAAAGTTTGAAAACCATGTTTTTGGGAAGAAAATTTAGGGTTTCCTAATTGTGGGTTCTAGGGCTTGACTTGGGCTTTAAGGAAAGAGTTTTTGAAAAGTGTGTTTTTAGAAACGAAGGTTTTCTAGAAGGGAATCCTAGGAAGGAGTTTTTGAAAAGATTTTTGGAAAGAAAGAGTTTTTGGAAAGTGTGTTTTTGGAAACATAGATTTTGGGAGAAAAAATCCTAGAGGGGAGTTTTTAGAAGGAAGATTTTTGGAAAGAGAGTTTTTTTTAGAAGGATTTTTGGAAGGAGATTGTTGGAGAGAGTTTTTTAGGAAAGTGAATTTAGGAAGTGTTTTAAGAAAGCGAATTTTGAGGAGAAAGTGTTTTTGGAAAGGAGTGGAAAAAGGAAGTTTTGAAAAATAGATTTTGGAAGGGAGTTTTTAGAAAACAATTTTGAAGAGGAGAGTTTTAGGAAAGTATGTTGAAAAAAGAGATTTTTAGGAAGGGATTTTTGAAAAGTGAGTTTTTTTGGAAAGTATGAAAACGTCTCACTTTCCTAAAGCGATTCTAGCCATAAGAGGGCTAGAACCACTTTAAGAAAGTGGTTTTGGAAAACAATAAGATGTGAAAATATAGACCAAAAAGGTCACTTTTAATGTAACACTTTCCTAAAGCAACCCTAGCCATGGAAAGGCTAGAATCACCCTAGAATTGTGGTTTTGAAAACAAGTTTTTGAAAAAGAGATTTTGATGCAATTTTGAAAACGAGTTTTAAAACAATTTTGAAAACGAGTTCGAAAACGAATTTTGGAAGATGCAAGACTATGATATGCACAATGCAATTTGGGGTTGTGAACATACAAGGTTAAGGCTTCACCACATAATCAAGGGGGCCGTACCCACGTGGTCTTTGGTTGGACTAGAAGAAAACCCCCGACATGGTGACTCTCCAATAGCCCAATCCTACACATGGACTGGAAATCTCCTTGTTTCAAGCATGCAAAGAAAGGGGGGGAAAGAGATGGGGGATTAAAATAGAGAAAACCCAAGTGGGTTAGGAGAGAGAAGAGAGAGGGGGGAAGTGCGGAAATTTAAATAGAGATCCTACCTTGTGTCTCTTGTTTATTTTGCGCGCCGTGTAGTCTTCGGTCTTCGGTCTTCATCTTGATCTTCGTCTTCAATCTTCAAGAGTTGTCTTCAAGCTTTAGATGGCAGCTCTTTAAGTCTTTGAAGGAGGATTGAAGGCTAGTTTATGAATGTATGAGGGTTTGTATGAGTGTATAGGAGACTAGGGTTTGTGTAGGGTGGCTAACGTTTGGAGAACCTAAGGAAACTAGGGTTTTGGAGGTGCTCGAGCTCTGTATATCAAAATATATGATTTTTAGGTTAAGTTTGCAGACCCTTTTCTCGTTGAATGAGGCTCTGTAT
Organism: Euryodendron excelsum; assembly: GCA_033060915.1. NCBI lineage: Eukaryota > Viridiplantae > Streptophyta > Magnoliopsida > Ericales > Pentaphylacaceae > Euryodendron > Euryodendron excelsum. Next base: position 32,144,442 of record CM065383.1, on the reverse strand, counting down.
TTATAGAGGTTGGACAAACCTGGCGCTTGTTGTAGTGGCGCCAGGGCAAAATTGCTCTTGGCACCACTAGGAGTGGCGCCAGCCACTTAGGAAACTTTATAAGTCGGCAAACAACGTATCTTTGACTAGATTTGGGCGCCTGTACTAGTGACTACCATGCAATTTTTAGCCTGGCTTCACTAGGAGTGACTCCGAAAAGTCCGGGAATGATTTGAAGGAGCCGGGAATTACCTGGAAGGCCAGAAAGGAGCAAGAACACTTAAAATAGTGTCCTGGAGGTATTTGACTTGAAAAGTGAGGATAAGATGTGTCGGAAAGGTTGACCGGGTCCTTAGGGGCAAAACGGTCAATCGGACTAGGAAGCTGCCGGGGCGAACTCGGATTGTCCCGAAAGAAGACTTGGGATCTGGAAACATTATTCAGAATGTTCCCGGAGGTTGCCGGTTTGATTCCCAGAGCCGGCGTGGTCGGAAAAGGAGACCAGCCCACCAGGGGCAAAACGGTCATTTTGTACCGGGTTTGCTGGAACTGACTCGGAATGATCCAGAAAGGTAAAGGAAGGTTGAGAACACTATAAATAGTATTCTCGGGACATTACCGGTTTGATACCCAGAGCCAGTATGGTTCCCGGAGCATTTGGATGCCTAGGGGCAAAATGGTCATATTGACCGGAAAGTCTCGAAAAAGGTCCAAAGGACAGTTTGGTCATTTTTCACCAAAGTGGGTTAACAGACACTGGTATTGACGTGGGTTTTGAGTGTTTCCGCCACTCTAACGGCGGTCGTCGTGATACAGGGGTTTGTTGGCAATTCCCTATATCGACCTATTTGTGAGTATTTCTGCTACTCTAACGGTTTTGTGAGTAGTTTCGCTACTCGGACCGTCTCAAGGAATAAACTGTCTCGAGAGAGGGATTGGAAAGGGGACTTACCGTCTCCGAAGAGATGTGCTTGGATTGGAACCGTCTCGAGGAATAAACTGTCTTGCGAGAGGGATTGGAAAGGGGACTTATCGTCTCCGAAGAGACGCGCTTGGATTGGAACCGTCTCGAGGAATAAACTGTCTCGAGAGTGGGATTAGAAAGGGTTCTTACCGTCTCCGAAGAGATATGCCTGAGTTGAAACCGTCTCGAGGAATAAACTGTCTCGAGAGTGGGGTTGGAAAGGGGACTTATCGTCTCCGAAGAGATGTGCCTGAATTGGAACCGTCTCGAGGAATAAACTATCTCGAGAGTGGGGTTGGAAAGGGGACTTATCATCTCCGAAGAGACGTGCTTGAATTGGAACAGTCTCGAGGAATAAACTGTCTCGAGAGTGGGATTGGAAAGGGGTCTTACCATCTCCGAAGAGACGCGCCTGGATTGGAACCGTCTCGAGGAATAAACTGTCTCGAGAGAGGGATTGGAATTGGAAAGGAAAGGACAATGCCCCTAAGGGCATTTTGGTCATTTTGCCTCTATTTGGGCCTGATAGGCCCGCGAAGCGATGGAAAGACGGAATTTGGACCTAAAGAATTGGATTCGATAGGAATATGCCCACAATGACTTGAAAACAAATCTGGACGTAGTGTAGACTGCCGAGCGGTCAAAAATGGGGTGCTTACACCAACAAAACCCCTATGTCACAAGACCAAACTCACCTCTTGGTCGTGACACGTTTACCAAAGGAAGAGATACATTTGGAAACCAACTCATCACAGACCATTAGAGCAATAAAAACACTCAAAACCCAGGTCAACACTAGTGGTTGCTAGTCACTCTGGTGAAAAATGACCAAACTGCCCTTTGGGCCTTTTTTGGCCCGCTTCTCGAGAAAGTGCCTAAGTGTAGGCACCCCATTTTTGACTGCTCGACAATCTATAGTCTATCTAGACTTGATTTCAAGTCAATATGGACATATTCTACAATTCTAATCCTAATCTAGTCTATCCATCGCTTTGTGGGCCCACCAGGCCCAAATAGAGGCAAAATTACCAAAATGCCCTTGTGGGCGTTGTTCGGTCCAACGTCGTAGGCACGTCTTTTTGAAGACGATAAGTTCCTTTTCCTATTCCCATAGGCGCATCTTTCTAAAGACGGTAAGTCCCCTTTCTTATTCCCATAGGCGGGTCTTTTTGAAGACGGTAAGTCCCCTTTCCAATTCCAAATCAGGCGCGTCTTTCTGAGGATGGTAACTCCCCTTTCCTATTCCCATAGCCGCGTCTTGTCGAAAATGGTAAGTCCCCTTTCCAATTCCAATAGGCACGTCTTTCCGAAGGCGGTAAGTCCTATTTTCCAATTCCAATTCCAATCCCTTTCTCGAGAAAGTTGATTCCTCGAGACGGTAAGTTTATCCTGTCCAGCATGTTTTTTGAGAAAAGTTTCTTCAGAACAATAAGTCCCTTCAAACCCATCGACCGGGATGAGACCCTAAGTCCCCGAGATGGTAGAACGGTCCTCCTATGGCGCCTGCTAGCCCGCCAACACAAAAATGTCCGTTTTAGCATGCCTTCTGAGAAAGTTTACTTCTCAGGCGCTAAGTTCCTTTAGCAGCTTCCTGAGATCAGGCAGTATCGGGAATGATCGCGAATCGTCAGAGTAGCGGAAGTACTCGCAAACATTGCAATCGTCAGAGTAGCGGAAATACTCGCAAGCAGGTCAATATAGGGAATTGCCAACAAACCCTTGTATCACAAGACCGCTGTCAAAGTGGCGGAAACACTCAAAACCCAGGTCAACACCGGTGCCTGCTAGCCCGCTTCGGTGAAAAATGACCAAACTAACCCTGGGGCCATTTTTCGACACGTTTCTCGAGATAATACCTAAGTCTTCAGAACGGTAAGTCCACCCTTCCAAGATCTTCTTAGACATGATCCGGTATGATTAGGTGCTTTTTAGTCAGTTTCAGGCCAATTCCGAGACTTTCCGGTCAAGATGACTATTTTGGCCCTAGGCATCCGAACGCCCCAGGGACAGCACCGACTCTGGGTATCAAACTGATAACCTCCCGAGAATGCTTTTTATAGTATTCCTGACCTTCCTTTATCTTTCCGGATCATTCTGAGTCAGTTCTGGTAAATTCGGTGTAAAATGACCGTTTTACCCCTGGTGGGTCGGTCGCCTTTTTCTAGCCATACCTGCTCTAGATATCAAACCGGTAGCCTTTAGGAACATTCTAAATAATGTTTTTAAATCTCGAGTCTTCTTCCGGGACATTCTGAGTCCGTCCCGGTAGCTTTTCAATCCAGTTGACCGTTTTGCCCCTAAAGGCTAGGTCAACCCTTCCGACAAATCTTGTTATCCTTTTTCAAGACTACTACCTTCGGGACACTGTTTTAAGTGTTCCTGTCCTTTTTCAACCTTCCGGGTCATTCTCGGTCCCTTGAAACCTTCCCGGACTTTCCAGAGTCGCTCCTAGTGAAGCTAGGCTAAAAATTGCCTGGTAGTCACTAATACAGATGGCCAAATCTTCTCAAGATACGTTGCTTGCCGACCTTAAAACTTTTCTAAGTGGCTGGCGCCACTCCTAGTGGCGCTAGAAGCATTTTTGGCCTAGCGCCATTGTAACAGGCGAGAGGTCATTCCCGTGTCTGTAAATACAGAGCCTCCTCCAGCGTGAAAGAGGTCCGCAAACTCAGTCTAAAAACCCTACTCTTTGATATACAGAGCTCGTAGCCTCCCAAAACCCTAGTCTCCTTTAGGTTTTCCAGACCCTAGCCCCCATACACAAACCCTAGCCTTATATACACTCACATACACTCATACACTAGCCTTCAAACCCTCCATTGAAGGCTTGGATTGCTGAAACTACGAAGCTTTAAAGATCAAAGACAAACTCTTAAAAACTGAAGTGAAGACCGAAGCAAAGCCAGAAAAACAAAGCGCGTAAAGGAAAGCAATATAAATAAGACACAAGGTAAGCTTTCTCTTTAAGTTTACGCATCTTCCCCCACTTTTCTCTCTCCTAACCCACTTGGGTTTTCTTTTATTTTAATCCCCCATCTTCTTCCTCCCCTTTCTTGTATGCTTGAAACAAGGGATTTCACGATCCATGTGTAGGATTAGGCTATTGGAAGGTCACCGTGTCGGGAGCTTTCTTTTAGTCTAACCGGAGACCACGTGAGTTCGGCTCCCTTGATTATGTGGTGAAGCCTTTAACCTTGTATGTTCACGACCCCAAATTTGCGTTGTGCATATCATGATCTTGCATTCTTCCAAAATTCGTTTTCAAACTTGTTTTCAAAAGCTTTCATCAAAACTGTTTTCATACTTGCATCAAAACTTTCTTTTTCAAAACTTGTTTTCAAAATCACAATCCGAGAGTGATTATAGCCTTTTCATGACTAGGGTTGTTTTAGGAAAGTGTTACATTTAAAGTGACCAATATGGCCCATATTTTCGAAACATTGTTGTTTTCAAAACCACTATCTTAAAGTTGTTCTAACCTTCTCATGGTTAGAATCGCTTTAGGAAAGTGAGATATTTTATATACTTTCTAAAACATCTCTTCTAAAAAATCTCCTTTTAAAAATCTCTTTTCCAACATACTTTTTAAAAACTCTCTCCAATCTCCTTTCCAAAGTTGTTTTCAAAAACTCTTTTTCAAACTCCTTTCCAAAAACACTATCCTTGAAATTCACTTTCTAAAAGCGCTCCCTAGGTCTTCTTCCTACAAAAACTCTTTCCAAGAACTTTTTCCAAAAACACTTTCTTCGAATTCACTTTCTAAAAACAATCCCTAAACGCTTTCTTAAAAATTCGCTTTTCAAAAACTCCTCTTTAGGATTTCTTCCCAAAAATTCCTCTTTCCAAAAAACTCACTTTCCAAAAACTCTTTTCTTAGAGCCTAAGTTAAATCCTAGAACCCACGATTAGGAAACTCTAACTTTCCTTCCGAAAAACATGATTTCCAATCCCTTATTTTGCCTCAAAACCTAAGTTTCCCAAACTTCTTATTTTCTACCTCAAAATTATATATATTTCCAAAACCCCTTTTCTACATCAAAACTATAGCTTTTCGAATCTAGGGTTTCTAAAACTTCCGTTTCCAAATCCATGTCAAATCCAATCTTCCCTTTAGGAAACTGAATCCAATCTCCCTGTCTAGAAAACCAGATCCTATCCTCCGTTTTTTGAAACAAAATCAAAACACATCTTTTAGAAACATAATCTAATCCTTCGTTTTAGGAAATAGGAATCTCAATCCTTCCTAGTCTAAACCTTTCCTAATCCACTTCTTCTTAATCTCCTGCCTTCCTAAACTTTTAGATCTTTCCTTAAACTTTAAGTTTCAAAATCTTTCCTAATTCAACCCTTTCGTAGTTCCATCTCTTTCCTAAATCTTAACTCTCCAAATCTAACTTTTCAAATCTTTCTAAACTTCCAAACTTTCTTAACTTCAAATCTTTCCAAATCTAAAACTTTCTAAATTCGAAACTTTCTAAATTTTAAACTTTTCAACTTTCAAATCTTTCCTATTTAAAAAACATTCCTTTTTCTTGAAATGAAACCTTTCTTATATTAAAACTTTCCTAAATCAAAACTTTCTTGATTCGAAACTTTCCTAATTCAAAACTTTCCTAAAATGAAACTTTCCTAATTCGAACCTTTCCTAATTTCAACTTTCCTATTCTTTCAAGTCCAACATTTGAGTCAAATCTTTCTGAATCTCAAGTCCTTCCTAAAACCTTTCTTTCCTAAGTCTAGGTTTTCTAAAACCAAGCTTTCCAAAATCAAATATTTTCAAATCTTCTAATCAAAATCTCTTTCTTCCAATCATACCTTCTATTTTTTATCGGACTCTTGCCCGAACTACAACTGACCTGATTCCTCAAAAAGAATACATAGGCAACCCTCATGGGTGCGGTCACAACCTTTTTCAAATCTCAAATTCCACAACCTTTTTCAAGCTTCTATTTTCACAACTTGTTTCAAATCTCCAATTCCATAATCTATTTCCAACTTCCAATTCTAAAGATCTATTTTCAATCCTCAATTTCAATTTCTAAACTTTCTTTCCAATTTCAAACTTCAATTCTTCTTTTCCAAATCTATTTTCCAATTCTCTTTTTCTTGCACTTATATCTCATGCATCATTCTTTTCAAAATTATTTTCTAAAGTGAATAGGATTGGACATTTGTTAGTTGAAGGCTCTCATAGGTGAATCTAGGGTAAATAGACATGTAGGTACCGCAAGGGCGGGGTAGGGTGATGGCTTAGTGCATCTTCCCTACATGTAACCAACCTCTGAACCTATGATCACTATTTTTGAAAGACCAAAATGGAGTTTATTTTCAAAAAGGCCTTAATTATTTTTTAAAGGTTGCCAAACAACCTGTTTTCCTAAAAACCCTCTCTTGAGGAAATATTTTCAAAATTATTTTCAAAAACCTTAAGTGTAGTCTTCGGATTATGCTTAGTTTTTAGGTGACCTAACTCACCTTAATCAAGTTAGGTGGTGACTCCAAATGTTTTCCAAAAGCCCTTTGTTCAAATCTATTTTCAATTCAAACCTAGTCGCACTCATTCTTCTAGGAGGGTGAGTTCGAACGAGACAGTATAGTATTTTTCCCGCTTGTGTGTGTATTCCTCGAGTGTGAAAAATCTGGGCGCGATAGCTGGCGATTCCACTGGGGACACTTAGAGGGCTAGGTCATAGTTATGTCTCTTTACCCTTCACCCATGTAGAGTCTTCGATTAACTTATCCACTTCTATCCACTTTCAATTTTCAAAATCAAAATTTCAAAGTTACTTTTAAAAACATGCATTTAATTCTGTTCATATCTTGTATTAAGTTTGTCATCCACATACTAACTCTTACATCTTTGTTTTGTAGGTGCGCTTTTGTTTGCAATTTTATGTTATTAACTGTTATGCATGAATGTGATGAACAGGATGAATGGGAGTTATTGGGCTCTTTCCTCCACTTTCAAAAATCACACACACTGCACGTGCACTTACATTCTGCATACTTGCATTTTTACCTTGGTATGACCTTTCTAGTTAGAAAGCGGGAATGGTATATTGGTTGTGGGTAAGATGATGTGTCAGTTTCTTTGCCTACGGCCTCTTGATGGTTCCCCCGCTCGGATCACCAACCGATCATGGCACCACCTCGGGGAGTGGGCCTAGGTTTGAAGATCCGGGGACCTAGCCTTTTTAGGACGCATTAGTCAACCCTCAACCTCATGCTCATATGGACACCTTGCATAGCTGAACCTTTGCCGGATTTAAGACACGCACCGTTTTCCAAAACCATGGAGGAGAGGGCGACTACTCTTACTTTCATTTATACCTGCTTATTCATGTTGTTATAATGACTGTATTATTACTGTTATAATGCTTATTTAACTGCTCATACATGCATATGTACTTCAACTGTATTATTTCTCCTTATACTCTATGCATCCATTTTCATGCATTCCATATTCCATGTCAAGACAAGAGTTCCAAGTAACTCAAGTCACTACATTCTTATGCATATGATCAACCCACCGAGAGTGACACCTAGTTCACTCTCCCCTACATTAAACTTACCTAAACTCTAAGGGTTCCCATGTAACCCTAATGACTCATCGCATGCACATCAATTCATTCCATAAGAGGGGCCCCAATCCCTCTATGCTCACAGAGATAGGATTGCCATAAAGACAAGGGGCAATCGATCAACAAGGTCTCTCAGCAACCTCCTCGACATCAAATCCAAGGAAGGCCAATCCGAAGACTCAAGAGTAGTTTAGGACTTCTTATGTAAAACTAGATAGGTAGAAATCCCAAAGAAACATGTTCCCTCTTCTCCTGTTAAAATGTATTTCAATTCTTTTATATCGTAAACCCGTAGTTAAATGTATTTCTTCATGTTTTGCGAATGAGTGAGTGAATAAATGCATGAACGAAGGAAAGGTTCCCAGCTGACGGTAAGGCATCTGCATATAGGGGCAATCCCCTATCTCCAAAAGTGAGCCAATTCACCATATTTAGCTTCCCTCCCAAAAGAGGGGCACCCTTGGACATGCATTATATAAAGCTCTTTAAAAACCAGAAACTGACTTGCAATTTGTGTTTCTGTCTTTTGGTCTTTTCCTTTTTATTTACAGAGGTCACCCTGCACTGAGTTAATATTGCTCCCAAGAAGGGGCAACATCTACCTAGGGATCCCATTATCACCCGGCAAAAAGCATCACTGATGGATGCTAACCCTGAAGAATCATCTCAAGTCTCTTAGGAAGAGGTCAACAAAATGAGGACCAAGCTGGATGAGATACTCAAACTCATTCAAACTATGGCTATGAAGGATACTGCTGCAATCCCATCATCATCCATGACTTCGTCAAAGGACCCCGAACTCGCTAATCCAAGGATCGTGCTTCAGTCTGACAATGCGGGGAGGAATAAGGAAGATGCCAAAGGGATCAGCGCTGAAGAGGACGAGACCATATTACTTTCACCTATCATAAAGAAGGCCCCCCTATACCCTTTCAGTCTGAAAATCCAAGGGTTAGAGGATTCACTGCGAAGTCTCCATGGCCACGACACTTACGGGTTCATTGCCTATGACGAGTTATGTTTCTTTCTTGACCACCCGAGACCCGCTAGGTTCAAAATGCTTGACTTCCAGAAGTATGACGGCACTGGCAACCCCGTCGCTAATCTTCGTCTCTATGCTGGAGTGCTAAGTGGTCACGGCAACGATCCAAAACTCCTCATGCAGCTGTTCTAACACAGCCTCACTGGGTCTGCTCTACAATGGTTTGCTCGTCTGGACCTAAGGAAGATCACAACTTGGATCGAGCTGGTCAATGCATTCAAAGCCCAATATCGTTATAATATTGATCTCACCTCTGACCGATGGTCCTTGATGACTATGAGCAAGGGTGAAAAGGAAAGCTTCAAGAAGTATGCCTTAAGATGGAGAGAAGTTGCCGCACAAGTCAATCCCCTATTGGAAGAGAAGGAGTATGTATAACTATTTGTGCACACTTTTCAAGGTATATACTATGAGAAGCTCTGCACAAGTATAGGGAAAAGCTTCTCCGAGCTCATCATGCAGGGGGAGATGATAGAAAATGGCCTTAAGACAGTGAGGATTATGGACCCCTACGCCAAGACTGGAGAAAGTACCACCAACATAGCTAAGAGAGTGGCTACTACAAAGGGAACAATCAGGAAGGAAAGTGAAGTGTCTGCCATCCTACCTGGCCAACCACCCCAATATCGTCCACCATTACAATCACACCCTGTCCTACCCTTACCCACCTTAACCATGTCTGTTCCAACCCCTAACTATGGCCCCGCTGGAGCACGACCCAACTTTAATAGACATGCTCGACACATCGGTACCTTCGACACCTTAGCCTGCACCCCAACTGACGCCTACCATAACCTGCTGAAGAACAATATCCTGAAGCCCATACTTGCTCGCCCATTACCAAGCTCTCTACCCCCAGCCTTTAATGCCGCCCTTACATGTGAATACCATTCAAGTGGCTAAGGGCACAACACCAAAAGCTGCTTCACTTTTAGGCACAAAATCCAAGACTTGATCGACAACAAGATCATTGATCTGCAGTCGATAAAACCTGCTCTGACCCCCAATGTGACCATTAACCCTCTGTCAGATCACACAATCAACATGATACTAGTAGAAATGAAAGACAAGGGAGAGTTCGACGAGCCCGAGGCTAAAGATTATGAGGACGATTGGGTAATTGAGGAAAAAGATGACTGGGAGGAAGACTTCTATTATGCCTAATCTATCTCTATAATCCTCATGAGGTGTCTGATGCTTCTGATTGGCCGGTTAAGGAGCCAATGTTTTCGAAAGAAGAGCCTGCTAAAAACATGGCTGCTGATGGATAGGGCGTTGAGTTTTGGCATCCAAAGTATGCTGCAGCTCAAAGTCACTTGTTGGAAAACCCTTGGCCCGCGACCAAGTACAACTATGAAGATATGGGGTGGGGATTAGAAGAGCCAAAAGAACAGACAGAGCCTTTCGAGTTAGAAGGAGGTGAACTAGCCATCCTATTTACAGAAGGACCTGTTGCAAAGAACAAGAAAGAGATCAATGAAGCTACTGACTGCACCATCACTGTCGACATGTCCGGAGCTCTAGCAGAAGCCTTTACCTGTCTTGCCTTGGCCAAGAACCCAAATCACGAATGGAGTATTAGAGATGTGGGCATTGTCCCAAAGCCCTACTAAAAAGGGCTTCCATCAAAAGCGTACAAGAGAGGGGTGTTTTCACCCACCATCTTTCTATCCCTTTTATACTTTTGTCCTTAAATTAATATTTGCATTTTTGTTTCTTTAAAATAGAAATATATGCTTTTCATTGATAAGATAAAATGACTAAATCTTTTTATTCATTGCTGTTATCCTCTTTTCTCTTGTGAATGGTAACTACTTTCTACATAAGAGACATGGTCTATCTCATGGAATAATTTTACTTGAAGAGATGATAGCATAAGTTAACCACTCACCAAATGGTCAGCTTTCCGAAGAGAGAGAGGATAGGGATGAGTGAGGAAACTACCAAAGGTAACACTTACAAGACACTGAAGCTAAGCGATGCGTGGCCAGATTATCAAAATGAAGAGGAGCCACCTTTCCTTTCCTTATGTCAAAGAACAAGTGTTTATATTCCCTTTGTTTAACCCCTAGATCCTTGCAACAAATGAAGTTTTCTTGGTCAACCCCGATCCAAGACTGTCCTCCCCACACTGGGGCAGACAATAGTTGAGAACTCTAGGAATGGTATCCATCTCTATCATGCTAGGATAGTATCGAAAGCTCTATGGATCAAATAATCTAATTCAAAGTGAAGAGAGCCCCTCATTTCATGTCCCATACAGTCAAAAGCAATCCCTTGCCAAACCCATTAAGCCATTTATCTTCTTTGAGAAAAACCTAACCTAGGGATCATCGCTCACATTGGGTTAGATTAAACTGCTAAAGGAAAGGTTTAAGGAAAAAGGGTTGAAGAACTATTTGTTTCATAAAAAGAAAGAAAAGAGATAAAAAGAAAAAAACGAAGGAAAAGAGTTGCCAAGGGGCAAGAGGCCGAAAAAAAAAATATAAGGAAAGGCCTAAAGAAATCCATGATTGTGCCATAATAAGAAGAAAAGAGAGTCATGTTAAAAGCAAGAAGGAAATTTGAAGGTGATCCTAGGTTACAAAGAAGCTTAGTAGAAACAATAGGTTCGAGCAAAACCCCAAAACCATGGCCTACGTTACAACCCTACTAAAGTCCACTCTAATTGAAAACAGATTGCTTGATCTAAATGAGCTAGACACGCTGCCACAGCTAAAGAAGGATGCTAACCCTACTGAAAAATAGTCAAGGATAGTGTGGATCTAAACCTTGCTAAAGACAATATCGAATTTGAGCCTATATATCCCGTTGTTTTGAAAACCCCCATAACCTAGCCTATATTATGGTCCTAAAGCAAAGTCTCCTCGGATTAAAAGGACTGACCGCTTATCGCTTTGCTGAAGGTTAGGTAAGCTATTGCTAAAACCTCGAGAGTTGAGAATTTCAGCTCAATAATCATATACACTAACCCTAAGGCAGAGAGCCGGAGGCTATCAAAAGGTTGAGAATGGTGCAAAGTGCTCTCATCCAATCAATGTAAGGTTGAGCTAGAGGAGAGGTTAGACCCCTGAAAAGGAAGGAGTTACCATTCCAAAGATATCGAGTGCGACAACACCCCTTGTCATTCTGTTAGTTAATGTATTTCTAATGTGTGCATAAATAATAATAATAATAATAATAATAATAATAAAAATTGCATGAGCTTCGCATAGGACATAACTCTATGTAAAAACAGAAGTCACTAACATCAACTCATGTAATAGATACATAACATCATAATCCATCATATACATTTGATCATATGCCTAGCTGTAAAGATCATAAATGTATCTATCTATCCTTGCATCAAAATATAAAAAATATATATCAAAATAAAACTGTCTAACATAAATACATCTCAAGAATAGGGGTAAGGGAAGATCAAAATCTCCACAAGGGGCATCTATCAAAGGTCAAAGTCAATATCATCTGGATCGAAATCCCTGAAACCCGGCATCAGAGGAGGCGGATAACTGCTCGAAGCACCAACATCCTGCAGGGAAGATAGAACCAAAATCAGCCACTAAGCAACAGCAGAGCAAAAAGAAAGGGAGAAAAGACGACATACCCCACCACCTCCCATCTGAGATATCCGAGCCGTCAAGGAAGCCACCTCTGCCTGATACTGATCTCGCTCTGTCTGATATCGATCCCTCTGATCCCTCACAACAGTAAACTCAGCCTGGGGCACATATCATCCGGCTCGGTGCCACAAGTCAACCACCTCTTGGCCCACAGCGTATCCGCCTACTACTACCTCAAATCGGGTAAAAGCACCGACAGAATGAGCCCCAAAGTGTGCAGCATAATCTGTATTTGGAGGAAGCAAGAACTCAGCACCCGACTGCCTTTCCTGATAGGGGATAGGCACTCCCGTCACCAAGGCTCCAAACATATACTTCGACGGAGTTGCTGCTGATCAGAACTCCTCATGAAAGTGCCGCTAGTGTCGCTCTCCTAGATAGGACTCCCAAGTATCGTCACTGAGAAAAGCAGCCCTCGATAAGGACAGCAGGACCAAGTACCGTACAGTCTCATAATGAACTGACTCGATAAAAGGCCGCCAAGTCACATCCCTCGCCTCAATTAACTCCAGGTTCGCCCGTAGCGTCACAAAGTCAGTAATCTCCGATTGCTGGGCCACTCGATCACGAGCCTACCTCAAAGCACGAGGATTAAGGTAGTCCTCGACAACTGCGGAGCGACGAACAGGCAGATACTCATAGCTCCACCAGACAAGAAGGGCTAGAAACTAGCCATGCTGCCCTAACGGGAAGAAGTCCGGTCCCGCATCGATCGAAGGAAGCAGCCGAAAGAGAAGGACCCCCAATCCAGCTCAGATAAAGCCCCAAGATCAACTACTATACTCACCAACCAAAATGGCACAAGCGACTTGTTGTTGTAGAAGCAGCTAAAGATGATGCACAAAACAAGTCGTCATCTCATAATGTCCTACTTGGCAGGTGATGGCTCAGCAGCAAAGGTACGGTCATCCCGACTAAGCCAAGAGACTAGGAAGGCAGAACGCTCAAGAGGGGGCATGTCCAGCAGAATGCAGGCCTCGTCTCTACTGACTGATTGTAAAGTGATCTGCCGGTCGACAAAGGAAAGCCCTGTGATGATGGCCCAATCAAAGGGAGTGGGTCCTAACTCGAAGCCAATAAAATGGAAGGTCCCGGTCTCCCCGAACCACCTCTTAATAAGCGCTAGTACCAAATGCCTGTTCAGGCAGTTAGCCTGTAATCCTATGAAGGCTCCGAATCCGATCTCAGCCAAGAAGACACGATATGATGGAGCAACCCGCTGCATGGTCACGAAGACTTGATGAACAGCCCCTCTAAAAGCTGTGTGTACTCGAGGAGAGGGCAAATGCCGTCTAGAATATACGTTGGGGTGATAAGCAAGATCCTCGAGCGGTGGAATGTTTGGTACCTCTAAGTCACCCAAGTCAGCATCCGTTTGCCTATGTCTAGAGGAAGCTCTCCCATAACTGGTCATTTGATCCCCAAGGCCCGGTACCTTCTCCTTAGCACCAATCTCCTCCGCAAAGGCCTGCTTAACCGGAGGAAAGGGGTCGACAGGTGGTCTATTCCCCTGTCTGCTTTGACTGGAAGAGACCCGTCTGGTAGATCGTCGGCTACCTCTAGATCGACTGGAACTGCCGGTAGAATCTGTCCGAGCCGCCTTCCTTGAGCAACGTCTCGTCTCGTCTCGTCTCAGAACCATCATCATCTACGTCTGCCATCCTGAAAAGGTGAGCCAAGGTAAGAGGTGTTAATATACAATGCATGCAGATAGATAATAATAAAATAAAGTAAATAAATACTAAAAAAAATAATAAATAATAATAAAAATATTTCAAATAATAAGTCAAAACGAATTTCCTACACCTTATGATTTTCTAACTTCAAGTCAAAAGGGTTTTCTGTCTTTTTCTTTCAAAAAAATTTTATTTCTAAACCTTTTCCAACTCTTTCCCTGATTTCTAAAAAAATTTCGACAGAGTTTCGTTTAAAAATGGTCCCTACAACACCCATGAAATCAACACAAAACACAAAACCGTGAACTTCACAACGTTACAATCACATGACATCAGAACTCGTGCACACTTTTTAATTTTTTAAAATTTTCAAAACAAATGTTTTATTTTTCCAATAAATCAATGGTTTTCAAAAATGTCTTAAAATTCCTCAAAATTATTTCAAATGTTTTCTAAAATATTCCTACATTTTTCTAAATTTTAAACTCTAAAAATTTCGTCAATTTCTTAAGTTCTTTCATTTTCCTAATTCTCTAAGTATTTTTTTATTTTTCAAAAAATCATGAAATTTCATATGGTTGTTAAACATATTTTTCTAAGGCACATGACATAAAAATCTAGCCAGAAAACCCAATGCCCAAGCCTGCAGGAACAAATCTTCAATTCCTGCAGAAAACCCTCTTCACATAATCACGTAAAATCACTTAAATTCAATCAAACAAGCACCAAAATGCAAAAATAACATCACCATAATGTTCAAAATATATCAAAACATCAATTTTCACTGTTCACACAACTCAAACAGAATTCTAGACATCAAAATCAATAGTAAATTGGAAACTCAATTTTTGGAGTTCTCCGGCAAAATCTTCTCTTCTGACAACTTTTCCGATGATGGCATCTACTTCCGGCAATCACCCGTGATCCCCAAGAAGTGCCCCTTCAAGGTTCAAGTCGATTTTCGCACAAAGATTCTCAATTTTTCACAAACTCTTCAAAATCCCGTGGGTGTTGGAAGCAAAAAATTTTCTGGTTTTGTTCCCAGGCCTGGCGCCACTGCAAGCCAACTTTGCCAAAGGCGCCACTCCTAATGGCGCCAGTTGCCAATTCTAGGCAGTTTTGCCCTTTTTCCCACTAAAACTCGTTTTCGAAGGCCTTTTGGGCCCAATATCCATTTTCGAATCCCCGTTGTCGAAAAATTTCCAAAGTCCATCCCTCCGACCGCATCACGGTCAAAATGTGACTCTTTCTTTATTGTTTTCTGTCTTCGACAAGCAAAGACAGAAAAAGAGGGGCAGCGCTGTAAGCACCCCATTTTTTACCGCTCAGCAGTCTACAGTCCGTCCAGACTTGATTTCAAGTCAATATAAACATATTCTAGAATTTTAGTCATAATCTAGTCTATCCATCGTTTGGTAGGCCCACCAAGCCCAAATAGAGGCAAAATGACCAAAATACCCTTGTGGGCGTTGTTCGGTCTGATCCCATAGGCACGTCTTTTCGAAGACGATAAGTCCCCTTTCCAATTCCAAATTAGGCACGTCTTTCCGAAGACGATAAGTCCCCTACCTATTCTCATAGGCGCATCTTTCCAAAGATGGTAAGTTTCCTTTCCAATTCCAAATCAGGCGCGTCTTTTCGAGGACGATAAGTCCCCTTTCCTATTCCCATAGGCGCGTCTTTCCGAAGACGGTAAGTCCACTTTCTAATTCCAATAGCCACGTCTTTCCGAAGGCGGTAAGTCTCCTTTTCCAATTTCAATTCCAATCCCTCTCCCGAGAAAGCTGATTCCTCGAGATGGTAAGTCTACCCAATCCGGCAAGTTTTCCAAAGAAAGTTTCTTTGGAACGGTAAGTCCCTTCGAACCCATCGATCGGGACGAGACCCCAAGTCACCGAGATGGTAGAACGGTCCACCTTTGGCGCCTGCTGGCCTGCCAATACAGAAATGTCTGTTTCGACACGTTTTTTGAGAAAGTTGACTTCTCAGGTGCTAAGTCCCTTTAGCAACTTTGTGAGATCAGGCAGTCTCGGGAATGATTGCAAACAATCAGAGTAGCGGAAGTACTCGTAAACATCGCAACCGTCAAAATAGCGAAAATACTCGCAAGCAGGTCGATATAGGGAATTGCCAACAAACCCCTGTATCATGAGACCGCCGTCAAAGTGGCAGAAACACTCAAAACCCAGGTCAACACCGGTACCTGCTAGCCCACTTTGGTGAAAAATGACCAAACTGCCCCTAGGGCCATTTTTCGACACGTTTCTCGAGATAATACTTAAGTCTTCAGAACAGTAAGCCCACTATTCCAAGATCATCTTAGAGACGATTTGGCATGATTAGGTGCCTTTTAGTCAGTTTCGGGCCAATTCCAAGGCTTTCCAATCAAGATGACCATTTTGCCCCCTAGGCATCCGAATGCCCTAGGGACAGCACCGGCTCTGGGTATCAAACCAGTAATCTACCGAGAATGCTTTTTATAGTATTTCTGACCTTCCTTTATTTTTTCGGATCATTCCTAGTCATTTTCGGTAAACCCGATGTAAAATGACCGTTTTACCCCTGGTGGGTCGGTCGCCTTTTTCTAGCCACACCGGCTCTAGATATCAAACTGGTAGCCTTTGGGAACATTCTAAATAATGTTTCTAAATCTCAAGTCTTCTTCCGGGACATTCTGAGTCCGTCCTGGCAACTTTCCGATCCAGTTGATTGTTTTGCCCCTAATGGCTTGGTCAACCCTTTCGACAAATCTTGCCATCCTTTTTCAAGTCTACTACCTCTGGGGACACTATTTTAAGTGTTCCTATCCTTTTCTAACCTTCTAGGCTATTCTCGGTCCCTTGAAACCTTCCCGGACCTTCCCAAGTCAGTCCTAGTGAAGCCAGGCTAAAAATTACATGGTAGTCACTAGTACAGGTGCCCAAATCTTCTCAAGATACGTTACTTACCGACCTTAAAACTTTCCTAAGTGATTGGCGCCACTCCTAGTGGTGCCAGAATCATTTTTGGCCTGGCACCACTGCAACAGGCGCTAGGTCATTCCCTTATCTATAAATACAGAGCCTCCTCCAACATGAAAGAGGTCCGCAAACTTAGTCTAAAAACCCTACTTTTTGATATACAAAGCTCCTAACGTCCCAAAAACCTAGTCTCCTTTAGGTTTTCCAAACCCTAGCCTCATATACACTCACATACACTCATACACTAGCCTTCAAACCCTCCATTGAAGGCTTGGATTGCTGAAACTACGAAGGTTTGAAGATCGAAGACAAACTCTCGAAAACTAAAGTGAAGACCGAAGCAAAGCCAAAAAAACATAGCGCGCAAAGCAAAGCAATATAAACAAGACACAATGTGGGCTTTCTCTTTAAGTTTTCACATCTTCCCCCTCTTTTCTCTCTCCTAACCCACTTGGGTTTTCTTCTAGTTTAATCCCCCTCTTTCTTGCATGCTTGAAACAAGGGATTTCCGGTCCATGTGTAGGATTAGGCTATTGGAAGGTCACCGTGTCGGGGGCTTTCTTTTAGTCTAACCGGAGACCACGTAGGTTCAGCCCCCTTAATTATGTGGTGAAGCTTTTAACCTTGTATGTTCACGACCCCAAATTTGCATTGTGCATATCATGATCTTGCATTCTTCCAAAATTCGTTTTTAAACTCATTTTTAAAAGCTTGCATCAAAATAATTTTCAAACTTGCATCAAAACTTTCTTTTTCAAAATCAAAATCCTAGAGTGATTCTAGCCTTTTCATGGCTAGGGTTACTTTAGGAAAGTGTTACATTTAAAGTGACCAATATGGTCCATATTTTCGAAACATTATTGTTTTCAAAACCACAATCTTAAAGTGGTTCTAACCTTCTTATGGTTAGAATCGCTTTAAGAAAGTGAGATATTTTATATACTTTCTAAAAAATCTCTTCTAATAAATCTCCTCTTAAAAATCTCTTTTCCAACATGCTTTCTAAAAACTCTCTCCAATCTCCTTTCCAAAATTGTTTTTAAAAACTCCCTCCAAAAATTTATTTTCAAAAATTCTTTTTCAAACTCCTTTCCAAAAACACGCTCCTTGAAATTCACTTTCTAAAAGCGCTCCCTAGGTCTTCTTCCTACAAAAACTCTTTCCAAGAACTCTTTCCAAAAACACTTTCTTCGAATTCACTTTCTAAAAATACTCCCTAAACGCTTTCCTAAAAATTTGCTTTCCAAAAACTCCTCTCTAGGATTTCTTTCCAAAAATCTCTCTTTCCAAAAAACTCACTTTCCAAAAACTCTTTCCTTAGAGCCTAAGTTAAATCCTAAAGCCCACGATTAGGAAACCCTAACTTTCCTTCCCAAAAACATGATTTCCAATCCCTTATTTTTGCCTTAAAACCTAGGTTTCCAAAACCTCTTGTTTTCTGCATCAAAATTATATATATTTCCAAAACCCCTTTTCTACATCAAAACTATAGCTTTTCGAATCTAGGGTTTCTAAAACTTCCCTTTCCAAATCCATGTCAAATCCAATCTTCCCTTTACGAAACCAAATCCAATCTCCCCATTTAGGAAACTAGATCCCATCCTCTGTTTTTGGAAACAAAATCAAAACACAGCTTTTAGAAACATAATCTAATCCTTCATTTTAGGAAATAGGAATCTCAATCATTCCTAGTCTAAACCTTTCGTATTCCACTCCTTCTTAATCTCCTACCTTCCAAAACCATAAGTTTCCTAAACCTAAACTTTTAGATCTTTCCATAAACTTTAAGTTTCCTAATTCAGCCCTTTCCTAGTTCCATCCCTTTCCCAAATCTTAACTCTCTAAATCTAACTTTTCAAATCTTTCTAAACTTCCAAACTTTCTAAACTTCAAATCTTTCCAAATCTAAAACTTTCTAAATTTGAAATTTTCTAAATTCTAAATTTCCAACTTTCAAATCTTTCCTATTTCAAAAACATTCCTTTTTCCTAAAATGAAACCTTTCTTATATCAAAACTTTGCTGATTCGAAACTTTCCTAATTCGAAACTTTCCTAAAATGAAACTTTTCTAGAATGAAACTTTTCTAATTCGAAACTGTCCTAATTTCAACTTTCCTAATCTTCCAAGTCCAACATTTGAGTCGAATCTTTCTGAATCTCAAGTCCTTCGTAAAACCTTTCTTTCCTAAGTCTAGGTTTTCTAAAATCAAGCTTTCCAAAATCAAATCTTTTCAAATCTTCTAATCAAAATCTCTTTCTTCCAATCATACCTTCTATTTTCTATCAGACTCTTGTCCGAATTACGACTGACTTGATTCCTCAAAAAGGATATATAGGAAACCCTCATGAGTGTGGTCACAACTTTTTTCAAATATGAAATTCCACAACCTTTTTCAAGCTTCTATTTCCACAACTTCTTTCAAATCTCCAATTCCATAATCTATTTCCAACTTCCAATTCTAAAGATCTATTTTCAATCCTCAATTTCAATTTCTAAACTTTCTTTCCAATTTCAAACTTCAATTCTTCTTTTCCAAATCTATTTTCCAATTCTCTTTTTCTTGCACTTACATCTCATGCATCATTCTTTTCAAAATTGTTTTCTAAAGTGAATAGGATTGGACATTTGTTAGTTAAAGGCTCTCATAGGTGAATCTAGGGTAAATAGACATGTAGGTACCGCAAGGGCAGGGTAGGGTAATGGCTTAGTGCGTCTTCCCTGCACGTAACCAAACTCTGAACCTATGATCACTGTTTTCGAAAGACCAAAATGGAGTTTAGTTTCAAAAAGCGCTTAATTATTTTCTAAAGGTTTCCAAACAACCTATTTTCCTAAAAACTCTCTCTTAAGGAAGTATTTTCAAAATCATTTTAAAAAATCCTAAGTGTAGTCTTCGGATTATGCTTAGTTTTTAGGTGACCTAACTCACCTTAATCAAGTTAGGTGGTGACTCCAAATGTTTTTCAAAAGCCCTTTGTTCAAATCTATTTTCAATTCAAACCTAGTCGCACTCATTCTTTTAGGAGGGTGAGTTCAAATGAGAGAGTACAGTATTTTTCCCGCTTGTGTGTGTATTCCTTGAGTGCAAAAAATCTGGGCGCGACACTAAGTACTTAGAGTTGTAAGTCCACCTTTCCAAGATCGTCCCAAAGACCATTCGGCATATTCAAATGCCTTCCAGTCAGTTCTGGACTAATTCCGAGACCATCCGGTCAAAATGACTATTTTGTCTCTAGGCATCCAAGCGCTTCTGAGAACCACATTGGCTCTGGGTATCAAACCGGTTACCTCTTGAAGATGCTTCTAATTGTATCCTCAATCTTCTAGCACCTTTTCGGAACACTTCAAGTCTAGTCCAGCAAGTCCAGGGCAAATGACCATTTTGCCTTAGTGGGCCGGTCGTCTCTTTCAGCCACACTGGCTCTGGATAGCAAACTGGAAATCCATTGGAACATTCTAAATAGTGTTTCCAATCTTTAAGTCCCTTTGTGGGACATTCCAATTCTATTCTGGTGCTTTTTCGGTCTAGTTGACTGTTTTATCCTTAAGGGCTCAACCGATCACTTTGACAATTCCGACCTTATTTTTCAAGTCTGTTACCTCCAGGACACTATTTCAAGGGTTTCTACCCATTTTCGGCCTTCCAAACCATTCCCAACCTCCTGAAACATTTCCGGACATTCCAGAGTCACTCTTAGTGAAGGTAGGCAAAAATTACATGGTAGTCCCTAATACAGGTGCCCAAATCTTTTGCCTTGCGTATCAAGGGTCGAAAGAAACGTTTCTTGCCGCCCTAAAACATTTCCTAAGTGGATGGCGCCACTACAAGCCAAAAATTGGCCTAGCGCCACTCCTAGTGGTGCCAGTAGTAAATTTGTCCTTGCGCCACTGCAACAGGTGACAGGCTAGTCTGGTGTCTATAAATATAGAGCCTCCTCCTGTGTGTAAAAAGTCCTCAAACTCAGTCCAAACACTCTGGTCTCTCTAGTTTTTTCAAACCCTAGCTTCCATACACTTAACCCTAAAACTTATACATACTCCATACACTTATACACAAGCCTCCAAACCCTCAATTGAAGACTCAAAGTGCTACAACTGGAAGCTCTCAAGGATCAAGCAAAGCAAGGGGAACAAAGGATGCAAAATAAGAAGAAGACAAGGTAGGCTCTCTCTTTATGTTTATGTACTTTCCCCCTCTCTCTCTTCTTCCTCCTAGCCCACTTAGGTTTTTTCCTATTTTAATCCCCTATCTTCTACCCCCCTTTCTTGCATGCTTAAGACAAGGGTCTCCTCGATTCATGTGTCGGAAGGATTGTTGAAAATCACCGAGTCAAAGGCTTTCATCTAGTTCAACCTTAGACCATGTAAATTCACCCCCCTTGATTATGTGGTAAAGCTTAACCTTGTATGTTCATGACCCTACTTGCATTATGCATATCATTGATCCATTCAAAATTGTTTTCAAAACTTGCATCAAAACTCTTTCAAAACTTGCTTTCCAAAATAGTTTTCAAAAACACAATCCTAAATTGATTCTAGCCATTCCATGGTTAGAGTCGTTTTAGGAAAGTGTCACATTCATTGTAACCATCAAGGTCTATATTTTGGGTGTGAACTCTAAATTATTTTTCATTAAAACCACAATCTTAAGATGATTCTAGCCAATCCATGATTAGAGTTGTTTTAGGAAAGTGTGATATTTAATGTGATCATATTGGTCCATATTTCAAATCTATCTTGTTTTCAAAATCACCAACTTAGAGTGGTTCTAATCTTTTCATGGTTGAAATCATTTTAGGAAAGTGAGATATTCAAAAGATTTTCAAAAGTCCATATTCAAATCATTTTCCAAATTTCTTTTGAAGTTCCTTTCTAAAAACTCTTTCTAAACTCCTTTCCTAAAACTCCTTTCAAAAATCTAGTTTTCAAAAACTCTTTTCAAACTCCTTTCCAAAAGCTCTCTTCAAAAATCCACCTTCTAAAACCTCTCTTCAAGTCTCCTTTCCTAGAAACTCTCTTCAAAAGATCTACTTTCAAAAAACTCTTTTCTTGGAGTTTAAGTCAAGCCCTAGATTTCATGGTTAGAAAACTCTAATTCTCTTTTCTAAAAACATGACTTCCTCTTTTGCTTCAAATCTTAGATTTCTAAAATCTCGTTTTCTATTTCAAATTATAGCTTTCCAAATCCTAGATTTTCAAAATTCAACCTTTCTAATTCCATGTCAAATCCAATCTTTCTTATTAGGAAACTAGATCAAATCTTTCCGTTTAGGAAACTAAATCAAATCCCCCAAATTTAGAAACTAAATCAAATCATCAATTTTTGAAAATAAAATCTAATCTTCTATTTTTGGAAACAAGAATTCAATCAAATTTTTCTTAATTCAAACCTTTCCTAAGTTCACATCTTTCCAAATTCAAAAACTTTTCAAATTCAAAACTTTCTTAAATTGAAACTTTTCTAAAATGAAACTTTCCTAATTTGGCACTTTCCTAAAACGAAACTTTCCTATTTTGAAGATTTCTAAAGTCTAATCTTTCTTAAACCTAACTTTCTAAATTCATTCAAATCAAGTGATTAAGTCTTGTCTTTTTAAATCAAATCAAATTTCTTTTCAAATCTTCCTTAAATCCAACTTTCCTAATTTGAACATTTCCTAAATCTAACTTTCTAAAATCAAACCTTTCAAATCTAAATCAAACCTTCCTAAATCAACTACATGTTTCAACCCTAGGATACCTAACTTAGTTCAACCCTAATCCCAAGTTAGGAAGTTTCAACTCTTTTCAACTCCTCTCTAAAACTCTTTTCTAAACCAAGATGATTTTCAAACTTCAATCTAAATCAAGATGTTTCCAATACTCAACTCCTTCTTTCCCAAATCGAGTCCAAGTTCTCTTTCAAGCTTCAAACCCTTTTCTAAGTTCAATCCTAAGTCTAGGTTTCAATTTCAAATCAAATTCAAATCTTCTATTCCAAGTTCAAATCAAACTTTTTTTCAAATCTAATTATGTTTCTAATCAAACCCTTTTCGAATCAAACCTTCTTTTAACTCAACTTTTTCAAAAAAATCTCAAAGTGTTTATTTTCAATCGGACTTTTGTTCGAACTCCGGCTAACTTGATTCTCAAAAAGGGATACGTGGGCAACCCTCATGTGTGCGGTTATAACTTTTTTCAAGTTTCTAATTCCATAACCTTTTTCAAGTTTCTAATTCCACAACTTTTTCAAATTTCCAATTCCATAATCTATTTCAAGTTTCTAATTCTAAAATCCATTTTCAAATCTCCAATTTCATATTCTACTTTTAACTTCTAAAACCTTCTTTCAAATTTCAAATCAAGTCTTTTCAAATTTACTTTCAAAGTCAAATCTTTCAAATCTGTTTTCAAAATCAAATTCTTTTCTTGCACTTGCATATCATACAATTCTCTTTCAAAGTGGATAGTATTGGACATATATTAATTAAAGATTCTAAATGAGTGAACCTAGGGTGAGTAGACATGTAGGTACCGCAAGGGCGGGCTAGGGTGATGGCTTAATGTGCCTTCCTTACACGTAACCAACCTCCGAACCTAGATCACTGTTTTCAAAAACGAAAATGGAGTTATTTTAAAAAATGGCTTAAATCTTTCCAAAGGTTGCAAAACAACCTATTTTCTTAGAAATCCTCAATTGAGGAAGTTTTCAAAACTTTTTCAAAAAACCCTAAGTGTAATCTTCGGATTGTGCTTAGTCTTAGGTGACCTAGCTCACCTTAATCAAGTTAAGTGGTGACTTCAAACCTTTTTCTAAAAGCCCTTAATCAAATCAATGTCAAATTCAAACCTAGTCGCACTCATCCTTCTAGGAGGATGAGTTCTAATGAGAGAGTACTGTATTTTTCTCACTTGTCTTTTTTGAGTAATATCGAGGTACGACACTCATTAGGGAAGACATCGGAAAATTCCCAGACAACATGGATATCTTCCATGGATGGCAGGGAAACATGTGTGTTAAACAACGCTACACAAGAATACACGATTCTCTTCTTAAATTAAATGGCGTGCTTGCATGGATGAAATGTGATAGG
Source organism: Euryodendron excelsum (assembly GCA_033060915.1). Classification (NCBI taxonomy): domain Eukaryota; kingdom Viridiplantae; phylum Streptophyta; class Magnoliopsida; order Ericales; family Pentaphylacaceae; genus Euryodendron; species Euryodendron excelsum. Next base: position 32,120,539 of record CM065383.1, on the reverse strand, counting down.
GTGGAGACACTACACCAACTTCCTCGAATACAAGTCCTGAATGGGTAGAAGGATGAAACACGACTCATTTAAGTTCACAATCAATGATAGCATGTTGAGAGGACAACTAATCTATTCCTAATATGACATGAAAATTGTGCATTTCTAGAGGAATAAGATTTACAAACATGGGCACATCATTAACAAGAACCTCACAAGAATTGTAAATCCTATCACATAACATGGAATCCCTGGATGGCAATGATATAGTCAAAACATAATTAAGAGGTACCAGAAATGTATGCAAGTATTGAGTAAAAAGGTATAAGGCAAATAAATGTGTGGAACCGGAATCAATAAGGATGTGTTCAGGTCGACCACAAATAGGAAGTATACCTGACACTACAGAGCTGGTGGCTAGGTGTTTTATGGGGTAAGTACGAAAGCTCGGCCCTACCGTGGTTGATTTTCCCTCCTATTAGCCGTAGACTGCTGAACCGAGGCTGATGCTGATGCCCTAGATCATTGTGCTTTACTCTTCTTCGGATAGTCCTTCACTTGGTGCCCCACTTGGCTGCACCCATAACAAGCTTTACTTCTGAAAAGACATGCGCCCCAGTACTTCTTTTGACAAGTAAGGCACGTTGGTGTTTCATTGGCCGTGCTGTCACCTCGGCCCTAAGTGTTCCCCCATGGTGTAGATGAATTCCCACCAAAAATCCTGAACTCTGTCTCTTTGAACTTTGTCCTCTATTTTGGTCACTTTCGATTCTCTTCTTATGTTTCTCCCAATATTGAACCGCTTTAGTAAAGGCCCTCTCAGCAATCACAGCCCGCTGCACAACTTTTTGATGAGTCTCAAGCCGTAAGATGTCTAATCTTGCCTCAAACTTCCTTGCCTTGCAGTTCTTTGATGATACAATGTGCAGAGCATATCGTGACAACTCCATAAACTTGGTATTGTACTCTGCTACCTTCATATCTCCTTGTGTCAAGTTGAAGAACTCGGTAGGTTTCAAATCTCTAACAGTCTCGGGGAAATATTCCTTATTGAACATTTTCAAGAATATAGGCTAGAACCACTGTGGCTCCGCTGCCTTCTTCAGTGTCCACCAGACTCGTGTGGCACCTTCAAAGGTAAATGTGACAAAAATCACATTTTGTTCATTTGGGCAAGGCAACAATTTGAACACCCTTTCAATTCCCAAAAGCCAAGACTCCACGGTTATGGGATCAGGAGTCCCCTGAAAGGTTGGGGGCTTCAATTGTTGAAACTATTTAATGGTGGCACGGGTCACCGCTTCCCCCCTTGGTGCTTGAGCCATAGGTGGCTCTAGCATGTTGGTGATGTTACTATGAGTGTCTAGGGCCACTTGAACAAGCCCAGCCAAAATCCTCTCAATACGGTCCATACAGTTTTCGAGCTCTCTAGCTTCTTTACGACCTCTTCTTTTTGGTAGCATGATTAGCTCTACGTAATCAAGCAAACAATCAAGTACATAACATATCACAATACATAATACACATTGGCACGCCATTATACACGTAGTATACATGTACATAGATATACATGTAGCACATATACATGTTAACCTAGAATTATATCTAGACATGACTTAATCTTATAGTGTCAACCTATAGTTTTGATACCATGATGTCATGCCCCGTAGCCCGGCCTAAGCAGATTTAGGATATATGACCAGCCAGTAGCAAGGCTACCCAAGGCTGTATTATATAAACCGGTTAAACACTTATGCATCATCATTTAAAATGATACATAATTGCGGAAGTAGGATTTTTTTATAGTTTAAAACATAACTTATGTCATACATGGCAGAGCTGTGCCTAATCTAAACCATAAATGAACATATGGGCCTATTCGAGGCTGCCACGATTATATCATTTATAACATTACAAAACATTAGAGTCCAGTCCAGATACAAATAACATAAGATAGTCCTATGGGCCGTAGCTCAAAATCCACATATGGCCTCCTCCTAAGGCCTTCTGGATTGGCTACCTGAAAACATGTGAGAAAACGTAAGCTAATGCTTAGTGAATAACAATGATGTACAAGCATGAAAATACCATAGACTAGCATTTATATCTAATGTATAAAACAATAGATAAATATTTATGCATATAGAGCATGAACTTGAAAACGTGAAAGCATAGGCTTGAAATCATAAATAGCATGAGCATTATATTGAAATATTCTATCGTTTCCAAACATAATATCATAAAAGAGAGACGCGACATATCTTTACTCGTGATAAAACATAACATAACTTGTTATAAGCATTTGAACATATCTTGGTTCTTGTTCTACAAGCATAAGTATGCTACAACTTGACATATGAGCTAACCTCCATAGTAACCTTCTTAGGTCACGCAAAGGCTCTTTAGTCCAAGGGATGTCTCCCAACATGTCGATAGTTTATTTCACATCCTCTACCGTAGGACTATTGAGCGAGTTAAGGTCTTGCCATAAAAAGACCTTGAGTTGGCACCATAAATTGGAAATTTTGCATCTCTTGCATATAAATATTCTGGTCCCTGTGTTTCGATTCATAACATAAGTATAACTTCCATGCATTTAAAAGTATGACATTTATAATTGAACATAAACATTGATGCATCAAAAACATATAGAAAACATTGCATGATATGGAGTTGAACTTAAAACATTTGGAAAGTAATAGGGTTTTACTCATGGCATATTGTTACTCACCTCTATCTTTGAGGATTGGTGCTAAACAAGGGTGCTCCTACACATAGAGTATATAGAAGCATCAAACAAAAGACTCCAATGCAAAGCAAGAATCATAAAAGTTGAGGTTTAAAACATTGATCCATCAACACTGGTTCATTCAATGCATCTCATTCTCATCAGAAAAATGAGACTACATTCTAGACCAATTTCACTTGAAAATAGGTTTAAAGAACTTTAATTCATAGGTTATGGGTCAAAAATACATTTCGAATGAAGAAATTATGTCCCATGAAAAATGAACTAAAATTCTGAAGAACAATGTTGCTGATAAAAATTTTAGGTCAAATTTAAAATTCCATATCTCCAAATTTATAAGGAATTAGAGTACAAACTTTATATGGGTACAAAATTCTATGATTCTACTTTTAAATGCTTCAAATAGTGCATCAATCTGAGTTTTCTAGAGCAAGTTATACCCGTTTTACTAAACAGTGTTGGAGCTGTCAGGCACCAGTGTCGGAGCTGTCAGGCACCAGCGTCAGGACCACCCGAAAGCTCGACATCTCCAAAAATACAATTGCCAAGACGATAAATATTGTGTACTGACGACCTGTGGCCACCCCAAACTTCAAAACTGACTATCAAGACGATAATACACACCGTCCTAACGATCCCTGCACATTTTGGTTTGAAAAATGGGTTCTCTAAGCCTTAGATTTCCAAATTCAAACCACCCCAAACTCTACCAATGCTTCTAGGGTTCAAAGATTGACTCACGAAGACTACAATATCTAAAAATGAAGCTAAACCAAAAAGTAAATCAAAAGAATCTAGGGTTTGAAATCTCAAACCTAAAATGCACAAATTTGGTAGTTTTCAACCCCAACTCCCAATACATCCATAGAAGTTTACAAACTCTCAAAATCTAACTAATTGGGACTCAAAGGAGTCACCCAACACAATGTCGCGCCCAGATTTTTCGCACTCGAGGAATACTCACCCAAGCGGGAAAAATGTTGTACTCTCTCGTTAGAACTCACTCTCCTAGAAGAATGAGTGCGACTAGGTTTGAATTGAAAAATTGGTTTGAATAAAGGGCTTTTGAAAAAGATTTGGAGTCGCCACCTAACTTGATTAAGGTGAGTTAGGTCACCTAAAAATTAAGCATAGTCCGAAGACTACACTTAGGGTTTTTGGAAAACGATTTTGAAAATATCTCCTCAAGAGAGGGTTTTTTAAGGAAAACGGGTTGTTTGGCAATCTTTGGAAAACATTTAGCCCTTTTTAGAAAAATAACTCCTTTCGGTCTTTGAAATCAGTGATCCTAGGTTCGGAGGTTGGTTACGTGTAGGGAAGACGCACTAAGCTATCACCCTACCCCGCCCTTTCGGTACCTACATGTCAATCTACCCTAGATTTACCTATGAGAGTCTTTAACTAACAATGTTTATAAACTAACATGATGCATGATATGCAAGTGCAAAATAAGAGAAAATTGAAAAATAGATTTGGAAAGAGATTGACTTGATTTGAAAATAGATTTAAAGAGATAGAACTGAAATTGGAAAGTTTAAAAATTGAAAGTTTGAAAATTGAAATTTTGAAATTGAAATGTTGGAAATAGATTGGAATTTGAGACTTGAAAAGATTTTGAAAACCACACCCATGAGGGTGGAATTGAAAGTTTGAAAAGTATTGTGACCGCACCTATGAAGGTTGCCTACGTATCCCTTTGGGGGAATCAGGTCAGTCGTAGTTCGGACCGGAGTCCGATTGAAAAGAGAAGGGTTGATTTGAAAGAAAGAGATTGAATTGGAAAAAAGAAATTGAATTGAAAATTGGATTTTATTTGAGATTAGAAGAGGAGATTGGAAATTGAAATTGAAAAGATTGGACTTTGATTTGAAGAGATTGATTTTGGAAAGACTTGGTTTTGGAAAGATGGAGGTTTAGGAAACCTAGACTTAGGAAAGATAGGAGACCTAGGGAAGACTTGAGACTAAGAAAGATTGGATTGGAATGTTGGATTTGGAAGATTTAGAAAGATTGGATTTTAGAAAATATTCGAATTAGGAAAGGTCCGTTTTAGGAAGGTTTCATTTTCGGAAAGTTTTGAAATTAGGAAAGTTTTAAGTTTAGGAAAGTTTTCGAAAAAGGAAAGGTTTTCAGATTAGGAAAGTTCCCAAATTAGGAAAAGTTTTGAAAATCGGAAAGTTTTGAATTTAGAAATGTTTTGAAAAAGGGAAGTTTTGAATTTGGAAAGCTTTGAAAACAAGGAAATTTTGAAAATAAGAAAAGTTTCGTTTTGGGAAAGGTTTGAAAAAGGAAAGTATTCAATTAGGAAATGTTTAAAAAAAAGGAAATTTCAACTTAAGAAAGTCTTGAATTTAGAAAGTTTTGAATTTAGAAAAGTTCTAGATTTGAAAAGATTTTGAAGTTTTGGAAAGCTTAGAATTTAGAAAGTTTTTAGGTTTAGAAAGATTTAACTTAAGAAGGTTTCAAATTTAGAAATTTTTGAATTTGGAAGCTTAGAATTTTAGAAAGATTTGAAATTTAGAAAGTTTAGGATTTAGAAAGTTTTAGAGTTTTAGAAAATCTTGAAATTAGGAAAGACTTGAGTTTAGGAAAGGTTTGAAAACTTAGATTTGAAAAATTTTTTGGAAAAGGGTAGAGTTAGGAAAGGGTTGAACTAAGAAAGATTTGAAAGTTGAGTTTTAAAGTTTAGGAAAGATTTATATGTTCAAGTTTTTAGAAACTTAAGGTTTAAGAAAGTGGAAGTTTAGGAAGGATTCGAATTAGGAAAGAGTTGGATTTTGAAACTTAAGGAAAGATTTAAAGTTTGGGTTTAGGAAACTTATGGTTTAGGAAGGTATTGAATTAGGAAAGGTTTGGATTAGGAAGGGATTGGATTTGGTTTCTAAAAGAGAAAGGTTGGATTTTGTTTCCAAAAACGGAGGACGGAATCTAGTTTCCTAAACGGGGAGATTTGATTTGGTTTCCTAAAGGGAAGATAGGATTTGGCTAGGATTCGGAAAAGAGATTCTAGAAACCCTATATTTGGAAAATTGTTGTCTTGACGTAGAAAAGAGGTTTTGGAAACATGTATAGTTTGGATGTGAAAACTAGAGGTTTTGGAAACCTAGGTTTAGGGCAAAGTTTGAAAATCGTGTTTTTGGAAAGAAAACTAGAGTTTCCTAATTGTGGGTTCTAGGGTTTGGTTTGGGCTCTAAGAAAAGAGTTTTTTTTGGAAAACGCGTTTTTGGAAACGAAGGTTTTCTAGAAGGGAATCCTAGGGAGGAGTTTTTTTGGAAAGCATGTTTTTGGAAACGTAGAGTTTAGAAAGAAAATCCTATAGGGGAATTTCTAGAAGAAAGATTTTGGAAAAGAGAGTTTTTGGAAAGATTTTAGGAGAGATTTTTGGAAAGAGTTTTTAGGAAGGTGAACCTAGGGAGTGTTTTTAGAAAGTGATTTTTAAAGAGAAGGAGTTTTTGGAAAGGAGTTGAAAAAGGGAATTTTGAAAAATGAATTTTGGAAGGGAGTTTTTGAAAACAATTTTGGAGAGGAGAGTTTTAGGAAAGTATGTTGAAAAAGAGATGTTTAGGAAGAGAGATTTAGAAGAAGAGTTTTTTAGAAGGTATAAAAACATCTCACTTTCCTAAAGCGATTCCAGCCATAAGAGAGCTAGAACCACTTTAAGAAAGTGGTTTTGAAAACAAAGTTTTTGAAAAAGAGATTTTGATGCAATTTTGAAAAACAAATTTGAAAACGGTTTTGAAAACGAGTTTGAAAATGAATTTTGAAAGATGCAAGACTATGATATGTACAATGCAATTTGGGGGTCGTGAACATACAAGGCTAAGGCTTCACCACATAATCAAGGGGACCAGACCCACGTGGTCTCTGGTTAGACTAGAAGAAAGCCCCCGACACGGTGACTCTCCCATAGTCCAATCCTACACATGGACCGGGAATCCCCTTGTTTCAAGCATGCAAAGAAAGGGGGAAAAGAGATGGGGGATTAAAATAGAGTAAACCCAAGTGGGTTGGAGAGAGAAGAGAGAGGGGGGAAGTGCAGAAAATTAAATAGGGAGCCTACCTTGTTTCTTGTTTATTTTACGCGCTGTGCAGTCTTCGGTCTTCGGTCTTCGGTCTTGATCTTCACCCTTTAGTCTTCAAGGGTTGTCTTCAAGCTTTGGAGGGCTGCTCTTCAAGTCTTCAGAGAGTGGTTGAATGCTATTGTATGAGTGTATAGGGAAGTGTATGAGTGTATAGGAGGCTAGGGTTTTGTGTATAGTGGCTAGGGTTTAGTATAGGGTGGCTAGGGTTTGGAGAATTTAAGGAAACTAGGGTTTTTGGAGGTGCTCGAGCTCTGTATATCGAATTGTCTGATTTCTAGGTTCAGTTTGCAGACCCCTTTCACGTTGATCGAGGCTCTGTATTTATAGAAGTTGGACAAGCCTAGCGCCTGTTGCAGTGGCGTCAGCCATTTAGGAAACAATTAAGGTCGGCAAGCAACGTATCTTTGACTAGATTTGGGCGCCTGTACTAGTGACTACCATGTAAACTTTAGCCTGGCTTCACTAGGAGTGACTTCGGAAAGTTTGAGAATGATTTGAAGGAGCCAGGAGTGGCCCGGAAGGCCGGAAAGGAGCAGGAACACTTAAAATAGTGTCCTGGAGGTATTTGACTTGAAAAGTGAGGATTGGATGTGTCGGAAAGGTTGACCGAGCCTTTAGGGGCAAAACGGTCAATCTGACCGGAAAACTGCCGGGACAGACTCAAACTGTCCTGGAAGAAGACTTGGGATCTGGAAACATTATTTAGAATGTTCCCAGAGGTTGCCGGTTTGATTCACAGGGCCGACGTGGTCGGAAATGGAAACCGGCCCACCAGGGGCAAATCGGTCATTTTGCACCGGGTTTGTCGAAACTGACTCGGAATGGTCCAGAAAGGTAAAGGAAGGTCGAGAACACTATAAAAAGTATTCTCGGGACATTACCGGTTTGATACCCAGAACCGGTGTGGTTGAAGAAGGAGACCGGCCCTCTAGGGGCAAAACGGTCATTTTGCACCGGGTTGGCCGGAACTGACTCAGAATGGTCCGAAAAGGTAAAGGAAGGTCGAGAACACTATAAAAAGTATTCTCGAGACATTACCGGTTTGATACCCAGAGCCGGTGTGGTTTCTAGGGCGTTCGGATGCCTAGGGGCAAAAATGGTCATCTTGACCGGAAAAGGTCCAAATGGTAATTTGGTCATTTTTCACCAAAGTGAGCTAACAAACATGGGTATTGACCTAGGTTTTGAGTGTTTCCGCCACTCGGACGGGGTTGAGTATTTCCGCTACTCGGACGGGGTTGATGATTTGAGAGTATTTCTGCTACTCTAACGGTTCTGTGAGTATTTCCGCTACTCTAATGGTTCTGTGAGTACTTCCGCTACTCTAACGGTTCTGTGAGTATTTTCGCTACTCTAACGGTTCTGTGAGTATTTCCGCTACTCTAACGGTTGAGTATTTCCGTGACTCGGACGGCTCCGTGAGTACTTCCGCTACTCTAACGGGTCTATGAGTATTTTCGCTACTCTAACGGTTTTGTGAGTATTTTGCTACTCGGACCGCTACTCTAACGGTTTTGTGAGTAGTTTTGCTACTCGGACCGTCTCGAGGAATAAACTGTCTCGAGAGAGGGATTGGAAAGGGGTCTTACCGACTCCGAAGAGACGTGCCTGGGTTTTGAGTGTTTCCGCCACTCTAACGGTGTGAGTGTTTCCGCCACACTGACGGTTTTGTGAGTAGTTTTACTACTCGGACCGTCTCGAAGAATAAACTGTCTCGAGAGGGAGATTGGAATTGGAATAAGAAAGGATAATGCCCCTAAGGGCATTTTGGTCATTTTGCCTCTATTTGGGCCTGACAGGCTCGCGAAGCGATGGAAAGACGGAATTTGGACTAGAGGATTGGATTCGATTGGAATATGTCCATAATGACTTGAAAACAAGTCTGGACGGAGTGTAGACTGCCGAGCGGTCAAAAATGGGGTGCTTACACACAACTATAGCATGTTCCCTTACATACACACCCAAGGGTTAGAGTGCATACCTTTCTCTCCTAAGCTCTTTAAGCTCTAACTATGGTGATCTCCATGTGAGGGTTGAGCTTCCCAAGCTTCAATCTTCTCTTTTCTTGATCTTCTAAGAGTGTGTGTGTATGTGTGTGTGTGTATGTGTTTGTTTGTTACGGGTATGTGTAATTAGGAGATACACATGAAAATAAATCCCATGTGTCTCACACTAGGAGCGTATGTTACTGTCACACCTCGTTTTCGGATGCCGGGTCCTCTTGGCTCGGGGGGAATTGGTACGGTGCTCTCTCGTTAGAACTCGTCCTCTTAGAAGGACGAATGCGACGGAGTTTGAATTTGTGAAATGGGATTGATTAGGGCTTTTTGAAAAGGTCTTTGGAGTCGCCACCTAACATCTTTTAAGATGTGCTAGGTCATCTACACTATGTAAAACCTGAGGGTTAAACTTAGGTTTTGGAAAAGGTTTTTGAAAAATGTCCTCATGAGAAGGTTTTAGATGGTAGGGTTGTTTGACAACCCTAAAAACATTGGAAAACTCTTTTGAAAATTGACTCCGGTTTTGGTCTTTGAGACATAAATTCTTAAGTCCGGGGGTTAGTTACATGTAGGGAAGATGTCTTAAGATTATCACCTTACCTTGCCCTTGCGGTACCTATATGTCTATTCACCTTTTACTCACCTGATTACAACTCACTGGTTACTTATGTTTAATGCTATTCACTTAGAAAATTTTTAAAAACAAAGTTTGAAAAAGAGTTTGAAAGATGGAATTGAGTTTGAGAAATGGTTATAGAATTGAGAATTTGAGAAGGGTTGTGACCGCACCCCATAAAGAGTTGCCTACGTACCTCCTTAAAAAAGATTAGGTCAGTCGTAGTTTGGACAAGAGTCTGAAAAGAGTTGGAATTTTAAAATAGGTTTCTATTTCTAAAAGGTTTTCGTTTTTAGAAAGTTTCCTTTTCAGGAAAATTTGAGTTTGAAAACGTTTCCTTTTCAGGAAAGGTTAGACTTTGAAATGTTTCCTTTTGAGGACTGTTTGATTTTAAAATATTTCCTTTTCAAGAAGATTGAGATTTGATTTGAAAAGATTTGATTTGTTTTGAAAATACAAGTTTGGATTGTTTCCAAAATGGAGGGAATTGATTTGGGTTTTAAATTTGGAAGGTTTTAAGAAAAGAGTGATTTGATCAATTTAAAAAGGGAAGTTTTGAAAATGGAGCTTTCAATTGATTTGGAAATTGAGAATTTTGAGGGTTTGAAGAAGGTATGATTTTGGCCTAAAAAGAAAAAGTTTTCGAGAGGGCAAAAATGAAATTTTTCTAGGATTGGACCTCTAGGGTTTGACAAATACAAGTTTTGTAAATGATTTGAAAACCGAGTCTTTTGAAAACATGTTTTAGGGTTCGAAACCCTAACTTGGATTTTAGACATCCAAATGAATATTGCACCTTGCCTAAGGCCATTCTAGCCATTGAAAGGCTATAATCGCTTTAGGCTTGGGGCTTCGAAAAACGATAAAGGCACGAGGCCAAAAATGTAGACCTTTCGGGTCTTTTTTAATGTCACACATTTCTCGAAACAACCCTAGTCATGAAAAGACTAGGATCATTCCGAGAATGGGTTTTTGAAAAGAAGGAAATGTAGGCAAACGGGAACGATTTAAAATGTCACACTTTTCTAGAGAACCCTAACCATAAAAGGGTTAGGATCCACCTAGAATTGTGGTTTTTAAAAAGCTATTTTGAAAATGCTTTTAAGGGGTAGAGAAATGACATGAATGCAAATATATAACAGCGATAATATTGGCATGAAACATACAAGGCTAGGCATCACCACGTTGCAAGAGGGCCCTAAGGCCATGCCGTGAAGCAAGTGAGGGCCAAGAAGAGAGTCCCGATTGGTAATCTCCTATTTTTCACTCTCGACATGAACTTAACATCCTCTTGTTCCAAGCATGCAAGAAAGGGGGGTTTAGAGATAGAGGATTAAAAAAGTGAATAACCTAAGTGGGTTCAGAGGGAGAAGAGAGAGTGGGGGAATACAAAAAGTAAACGGGGGATTTACCTTGTTTCAATTCTTTTTTCTTTGATGGATGCTTGGGCCTTGGACTTGGGAGGAATTTTCGGGAGTTTTAGGGCAGCAGGGTGAACCTTCAGTGGAGCTCGGAAGCTAGGGCTTTGGGAGTTCGGACTCGGACTCGGACTCGGACTCGGCCAGAAGGACTGAGAGAGAGAGAGAGAGAGGGAGAGAGGGCTCCAAAAACTGTCCGGAATAGAGAGGGAGATTTTCTGAAGAATATTTTTGACCCAAAACAGTGAAGGAGGAAGCCTGTATTTATAATGCAAAGACAGGGGGGATGTGCGCCACTAACAGTGGCGCACAGCTTAAACTTGGTTGTGCGCCACTCTTAGTGGCGCATGGGGCATTAATAAACGCTTGAAAAAAGGCTAGATGTGGGGCTAGTCAATTCGTAACTGATTCTGAGGGGTTATGCGCCACTATAAGTGGCGCACGGCTAAGGAATGGTCATGCTTCACCCGAAGTGGAGCAGGGAGGTTCTAGTTCGAAAAAGAAAGGTGCCAGATGACAGGGCCCGGCTAGAAATGGAAGGAAATACTCTAAAAACTGTCCCGGAGGTTGCCGGTTTGACTCCCAGAGCTGGTATGGTTAAAAAGAGTGACCAAATGGCAGTCACCTCATCTCGGGAGTTCTAGGGTTGACCAAGATTGACCGGGCTTGACTGGGTTGACCAGAGTTGATTGGGGTGTTGTCAGTTTGATACCCAAAGCCGGTGTGGATTACTAGGGCATTTGGATGCCTAAAGGTAAAATGATCATTTTGACCAAAGAACCTCCGGGAAAGGACCATGGTTGACTGGATGGTGTCATGCCCAGATTTTTTGCACTCGAGAAATACACACACAAGCGGAAAAATACTGTACTCTCTCATTATAACTCATCCTCCTAGAAGAATGAATGCGACTAAGTTTAAATTGAAAATTGATTTGAATAAAAGGCTTTTGGAAAACAATTTGGAGTCGCCACCTAACTTGATTCAGATGAGTTAGGTCACCTAAAAACTAAGCACAATCCAAAAACTACACTTAGGATTTTTGAAAACAATTTTGAAAAAACTTCCTCAAGAGAGGGTTTTTAAGAAAACGGGTTGTTTGGCAACCTTTGAAAAATATTTAAGTCCTTTTTTGAAAATAAACTCCATTTTGGTCTTTCAAAAAGAATGATCATAGGTTCGAAGGTTGGTTATGTGTAGAAAAAATGCACTAAGCCATCACCCTACCCCACCCTTGCGATACCTACATGTTTATTCATCCTAGATTCACCTATGAGAGTCTTCAACTAACAAATGTCCAAAACTATCCACTTTAGAAAAGAATTTTTGAAAAAACATGATGCATGATATGTAAATGCAATAGAAAGATTTAAAATAGATTTGGAAAAAAATTTGAAAAGACTTGATTTGATTTTAGAAAAGAGATTTGAAAAGATAGATTTGAAATTGAAAAGTTTTAGAGATTTGAGAATAGATTTTTTGAATTGGAAACTTGAAATAGATTATGAAATTGGAAGTTGGAAAAAAGTTATGAAAATAAAAGTTTGAAAAAGGTGGTGACCGCACCCACGAGGGTTGTCTACGTATTCTTTTTGAGGAATCAGGTCAGTCGTAGTTCGGATAAGAGTTTGATAGAAAATAGAAAGTTTTGATTAGAAAAGGAAATTGAATTGGAATTTTGATTAGAAGATTGCAAGATTGAACTTACACCTAGAATTGAACTTGAAAGAGGATTTGACCCTTGGAAGAGAACTTGAACTAGATTTGGAAAGATAGGGTTTTGGGAAACCTAGACTTAAGAAATATAGGATTTGGACTTGAGATTAGGAAATATTTGACTCAAATGTTGGACTTGGAAGATTGAGAAAGTTGGAATTTAGGAAAGATTCGAATTAGGAAAGCTTCATTTTAAGAAAGCTTTAAATTAGGAAAGTGTTGATTCAGAAAAGTTTCATTTTAGGAAAGTTTCGATTTAGGAAGGTTTTGAAATTGGAAAGGTTTCATTTTACGAAACTATTGGAATTGGAAAGTTCAAGATTTATAAAGTTTCAAATTTAGAAAGTTTGGAAGTTTAGAAAGATTTGAAAAGTTAGATTTGGAAAGGTGTGGAATTAGGAAAGGTTTAGACTAGGAAGGATTTGGAAGTTTAAAGTTTAAGGAAAGATTAAAATATTTAAGTTTTGGAAACCTAAGGTTTAGAAAGGTATGAGATTAGGAAGGATTTGAATTAGAAAAGATTTAGATTTGGAAGGATTGAAATTCCTATTTCCTAAAATAAAGGATCGGATTTTGTTTTTAAAAAGTGATAGTTTGATTTTGTTTCCGAAAACGGAGGATTGGATCTACTTTCCTAGAGGGAGATTGGATTTGGTTTCCAAAGGGAAGATTGGATTTGGCATGGATTTGGAAGGATGATGTTTGAGAAATCCTAGATTTGGAAGACTATAGTTTTGATGTAGAAAAGAGATTTTAGAAACCTAGGACTTAGATGTAAATAAGGAGATTTCGGAAACCTAGGTTTTGAGGTAAGAGTGAAAATTATGTTTTGAGAAAGGAAAATTAGGGTTTCCTAATTGTTAGCTCTAGGGTTTAACTTGGACTCTAAGAAAAGAGATTTTGGAAAGTGAGCTTTTAGAAAGGGAGATTTTTGGAAGGCAATCCTAGAAAGGAGTTTTTAGAAAGTGAATTTTGAAAAGAAAGTTTTTCGAAGGGATTTTAGAAAGTAAAGCTTTGAGAGAATTTTTGGAAAGAGAGGTTTTGGAAGGAGATCTTAAAAGGAGTTTTTGAAAAGTGAATTTTGAAAAGAGAGTTTTTGGAAAGGAGTTTTTAAGAAAGTGCTTTTTGGGAAGGAGTTTAAGGAGTGCTTTTAGAAAATAATTTTGTAGAGAGCTTTTTTTGAAAGGAGTTTGAAAATGAGTTTTGAAAAATAGATTTTTGGAAGGAGTTTTTAGAAAGTTCATAAAAATCTCACTTTATTAAAGTGGTTCTAACCATAAGAAGATTAGAACCACTCTAAGATAGTGGTTTTGAAAACAATAAGGATTTGAAAATATGAACCGTATTGGTCACTTTAAATGTAACACTTTCCTAAAGCGACCCTAGCCATGGAAGGCTAGAATCACCTTAGGATTGTGATTTTGAAAATAAGTTTTGAAAAAGAAGATTTTGATGCAAGTTTTGAAAACAATTTTAATGCAAGCTTTTGAAAGCAAGTTTAAAACAAACTTTAGAGGGATGTAAGATCATGATATGCACAATGTAAATTGAGGTCATGAACATACAAGGTTAAGACTTCACCACATAATCAAGGGGGCCGAACGCACGTGGTCTCCAGTTAGACTAAAAGAAAGCTCCCGACACGGTGATCTCCAATAGCCTAATCCTACACATGGACCGAGAAGTCTCTTGTTTCAAGCATGCAAAAAATGGGAGAAGAAGATGGGGGATTAAAATAGAAGAAAACCCAAGTGGGTTCAAAGAGAGAAGAGAGAGGGGGGAGATGCGTAAACTTAAAGAGAGAGCCTACCTTGTGTCTTCTTTATTTTGCTTTACTTTGTGCACTTTATTTTTCTTGCTTCACTTCGGTCTTCGCTTCAGCCTTCGTCTTGATCTTCTGGAACTTGTCTTGATCTTCGAGAGTTTCGGGTTGCAGCACTTCAAGTCTTCAATGGAGGCTTTGGAGGCTAGTGTATGAGTGTATGAGAGTGTGTATGAGTGTATAGGAGGCTAGGGTTTGGAAAACCTAAAGGAGACTAGGGTTTAGAGAGGCTACGAGCTCTGTATATCAAATAATAGGGTTTTCAGACTGAGTTTTCAGACCTCTTTCACGCTAGTGGAGGCTCTGTATTTATAAAGAGAAGAAAGACCTAGAGCCTATTGTAGTGGCGCCAGGCCAAAAATCCTTTTGGCGCCACTCCTAATGGCGCTAGCCACTTAGGAAAGTTTCAAAGTCGGCAAGCAACGTATCTTTAGAAGATTTGGGCACCTGTACTAGTGACTACCATGCAATTTTTAGCTTGGCTTCACTAGGACTGGCTCCGAAAGGTCTAAGAAGAATTTAAGGGACCAAGAATGTCCCAGAAGGCCGAAAAAGGGCAGGAACCCTTAGGATAGTGTTCCAGGGGTAACGGACTTGAAAAAGGATGTTAGGGTTTGTTAGAGGGGTCGACCAAGCCATTAGGGGCAAAACCATCAACCAGGCTGAAAAGTTGCCAGGACAGACTCAGAATGTCCCAGAAGAAGACTCGAGATTTAGAAACATTATTTAGAATGTTTTGAAACGTTACCGGTTTGATACCCAAAGCCGGTGTAATCGGAAAAGGCGATCGGCCCACCAGGGCAAAATGGTCATTTTGCACTAGGTTTGCTGGAATCAACTCGGAATGATCCGGAAAGATAATGAAAGGCCGAGAATACTATAAAAAGCATTTTCAGGAGGTTACCGGTTTATTACCCAGAGCCGGTGTGGTCCCCAGGGCGTTCGGATACCTAGGGGCAAAATGGTCATCTGAATCGAAAAGTCTCAAAATTGGCTCGAAACTGACTGGAAGGTACCTAGTCATGCCAGATTGTCTCTAGGAAGATCTTGGAAGGGTGGACTTACCGTTCTGAGGACTTAGGTACTATCTGGAGAAACATGCCAAAAATTGGCCCTAGGGACAGTTTGGTCATTTTTCACCGGAGTGGGCTAGCAGGCACTGGTGTTGACCTGGGTTTTGAGTGTTTCTGCCACTCTGACGGCGGTCCCGTGATATAGGGGTTTGTTGGCAATTCCCTATATCGACCTATTTACGAGTATTTTCGCTACTCTGACAATTACGATGTTTACGAGTACTTCCGTTACTCTGACGGTTCGCGATCATTCTCGAGACTGCCTGATCTCGGGAGTTGCTAAATGGACTTAGGGCCTGAGGAATCAACTTTCTCAAAAGGCGTGCCGAAACGGACATTCCTGCATTGGCAGGCTAGCAGGTGCCAAAGGTGGGCTGTTCTACCATCTCGGGGACTTGGGGTCTCGTCCCGATTAATGGCTTTGAAGGGACTTACCATTCCAGAGAGTTCACTCGGGAACGTGCCGGACAAGATAGACTTACCGCCTCAAGGAATCAACTTTCTCGAGGGAGGTATTGGAATTAGAATTGGACTTGAAAAAGGGGACTTATCATCTTCAAGAAGACGTGCCTACTGGAACTGGACCAAACAATGCCCCCAAGGGCATTTCGGTCATTTTGCCTCTATTTGGGCCCTGCGGGCCCACGATGCAATGGATTGACTATATTAGACTTGAAAATTTGAGTTGACTCAGAATATGTCCATATTGACTTGAATACAAGTTTGGACGGACTGGAGACTGCCGACTGGGCAAAAATGGGGTGCTTACAGATGGCACTAGACATGCCGGACCATTTAGGGATGGCTCTAGAAAGTGGTCTTACTATTCTAAGGACTTGGTACTTTCTCGAGAAACGTGTTGGGCCTGCTTGGGGTAAAATGATCATTTTTCATCAGGATGGGCTAGCAGGCGTTGGTGTTGACCGGTCTGGATCTGGTTTGGACTTCTGTCTAAGGAATTAGTACTTTCTTAGTGGACAGGCTTGAAAGGGTCTTACTGCTTTGAGGGATAAACTTTCTCGAAGGTCGTGCTGAACTGGCACAGTCTTTCGTTCTCGAGGGGTTTGTGCTTTCTTAGAGAACGTGCCAGACTTGGACGGCCATCCGTTCTTAAGGGATTTGTGCTTTCTCAAAGAACGTGCCAAATTAGCAGACATTCTACATTAGCAGGCTAACATGCACCAGAAGTGAACCACCCTTCCGTCTCGAGGACTTAGGTACTTTTCGGAGATGAGTGTGAAAGAGGTTTTACCAATCCGAGAAATAAACTTTCTTGGTGATCATGCCGTACTGGATTGAATGGTCTTACCGTCAATGAGGGATCAACTTTCTCGAATGACGGGACAACTGAATTTGACTTTGAAATTGAATGGACTTATCGTCTTATAGAAGACGTGCCAGTCTAGATTGGACTAACTAATGCAACAGGAGCATTTTGGTTATTTTGTCTCGTTGGGCCCGCGAAGCGGTTGAATGATTGGATTGGATCTGGGAAGCCGATTTGGGCTGGAGTATGCTTGTGTTAGTTTGAAGGTGATTTCGATCTGCCCGGAGATCGTCGAGTGGCCAAAATAGGGTGCTAACAGCTGCCCCTTTTTTCTGTCTTTATCTGTTGAAGGTAGAAAATGAAAAATTAAGTACCCAATGAAGGTCGCGAGGTAGTCGGAGGGACTAAAGGTTCGAAATTTTGAATACTAGAGGTTGTAGCTTGAAAATAGGGTCAAGGGGCCTCTCAAAAGGCAGAGGCAAGCCCAGTTTGATTGTGCACCTCTCATAGTGGCGCCAAGTTTTAGTTTGCCTGTGCACCACTATGAGTGGTGCACGGCCTATCGAGGTTTTTATAGCAACAGCTACGGGTTTGAGGATTTTGGCTTGACTTTGCAGTTTTTGAGTTTTCTCTCTAAAAGCTTTAGAGGCATTCCACTTGTGCATTGTTGGGGAGTGTTTGTGGAGTGTCAAGGAGTCGCTGGGAAGTGACGTCATCGCCAGAAGTCGTCGGAGATGATGAAATCGTCAAAAAGTTTCAAAAAGTCAGTTTTCTTGTTTTTAAAGCATGCGTATAGTGGAAATTGATATTTTTGAACATTTTAAATGCATATATGGAGTTGTTTTTGGGTTTTGGTTATCATATGAGTGAGTTTGTGTAGATTGCCATGTTTTGCAAAAAGGATTTCCTGCAAGCTTAGAAAACCTAGTGATTTGGGCACTAGGTAATGAGTTTTTCTATAATATTTTTGTGTAGGATGCCTTAGAAAACTATTTTGAGCAATTGTATAAAGTTTCATAATTTTCTAAAAATAATTGTATTTTTTGATTTTTTAAAAATAAAAAAAATGTTGAAAAATGTGAAAAATTAGAAAAAATTGAGAAATAAATCCCGGGAGTGTTGGATTGTTGCTACAAAATTTTAGGAATATTCTTGAAAAGTTTTGTGTATATTTTTGAAAAACTTGTGAAATTTTATGAAGTTGTTTGAAAAAAGTGAGGAAATGGCCTCAAAATTTTAGGAAAAATTGGTGTTTGCCCGTTTAGGTTTCATGTTGGGCAGGTGGCAAAATATTACACGTTTGGTGATGTTGTGAGTTTGTGTTTGTATGGCATTGTAGCGGTCTTTCACAAACGGGACTCTACTAGATTTTTCAAAAAATTTGGCACTTAGAATTTTTGTGGAAAAAGGTTTAAGGAAACTTTAAAAAGGGTTGTTTAAAACAGGGAGAGGGATAGGCTTTTGAAGGGAAAGTCTTAGAAACTATCGAACCGGGAGTTTTGAGGGAAAGCCCTCAGAAACCATGGGACCGGGGCTTTTGAGGGAAAACTAAAAAACCATGTTTTTTGGAGGGGAAAGCTTTTTGTAAACCCGGGATTTAGGCCTGGAAAAACTTTTTGAGAAACTAAGGTTAAAATTGATTTGAACTTTTTGAGAAAAAAGTTAGAAGACTGAAACCAACTTTTTGAGGAGAAAAAGTTTAGAGAACCAAGAGTGATTTTGAAAACAACTTTTTGAGGAGAAAAAGTCTAGAAAATCGGGAATGATTTTGAAAGCAACTTTTTTGGGGAAAAAGCTAGAAAACCAAGATTGAAATTGAAACCAACTTTTTTGAGGATAAAATTTAGAAAACTAGGATTGATTTTGAAAACAACTTTTTTGAGGATAAAAAGTTTATAAAATCGGTTAATTAGAAGTTGGGAAATTATTTGGGAAAATCGAAGCATTTCCTGCCCCTGTCCCTCTTTTTTTCGCATTCTTTTCTTTTTCTTTTCTTTTCTTTTGTCATTGTTGTTGTTGCTGACTGATAGATCTTGACATGTTTTTTTTCCTTTTTCTCTTTTTCCAAGATGATGGATGCAGGTGTCATGGCTCATTTGAGAGTTTGGTATGATGGGTACACTCTTGAGGAGTAGGATATCTTCCATCGGAGCTTTGGTTATATTGTATCCCTGCTCACAGTGTGGTTGGTGCCCGGGCTAATTGAGGTAGTCCTTCTGTTTTAGTGCCCAAGTTTGAGCCTCTTCCGATTTAGAGAATGTGAGATGACCCCTACTTCGCATGAGTATGACTATCTGTTAAGTTCGGCTAAAGGTCTTTCACAGCTGATAGCTCTGATTTTTCATGGAGGTTTCTTTTCTTGGGTCTCATCTCAGTTGGTTATAGTATGCCTTGCTTTGGGTTCAAACTTCATTCCTAAGTTTCCTTTCATACCTGTTGAATTCCTGCTTTCCCGATTTGAGTTTGTTCACAGTGGGGAAGCTTTCCCAGGGATTTGGCATACTTTAGACCACTGGCTCCGCTTCAAGATGAATGCTCTTGCTCTACTTCTACTCAGGATCCTAGTTTTTTCTATGAAGGATGGTTCGATTGACGGGAGATTGAGCGCTTTGCTTCCCTAGATCTGGCAAGGATGGTCTTATGCCTTGATGGTCATAAATGAGACTTATATCAGTTTCACTCATTTGCAGCGGGGTGCAGATTTCAGTTTTCGAGGCTGTGCGGCTCTTTTCCAGTTGTGGATGGTTTGCCATCTGTTCCCGCAGCATTTGCCTTGGCCAGTTTGGTATCCCATGATGGATCATATCAGTGCTTTTGTGGAAGTTCAACAGTCTGTCATGGCAAACGAGAGTTTTCCTACTGCCCTTGAGGATTGGACGACTTTTCTCCAGGAGAGATGTGCTGGAGATGTCATGCGGTTTGTGGGTTTATGTAACCGAGATCCTTTGAGGGTATGTACTTCAGATAGGATCTTTGTTTTGATAGTGGGTTTGCGGGGAGTTGCTATTTTCTTTGGAATCAAAGTTCTCCGTCAGCTAGGGTTGTCACAGAATATTCCACACACAGGGGTTACAGATGAGTTCAATCTATTCTTTGACACTGTGATTCCGACCGAGCTGGTGAAAGAGGTGGTAACCATGTGGCATGCCCTGACTTCTCATGATGACATATAAGATCCTTTCCCAAAAGAACTGAAGATAACCAAAGCTTACAGGAGCTGGTTTAAGAGGTATGTACTCGAGGATGCCGGGATCCATGATCCGCTTTTTGAGGCTCCAAGTCCTGTTGTGGGATATACAAACTTCCTTGCGGTTGTGACTGTCCAAGAGCACCATCATTGAAGGCATTCTAACACCTTGTTGAGAAAAGCGATAATACAATTGTAGGCTTGTGAGGCGGAGATTGAGTCCTTAAGGGCGCAACTAGCTGAGGCTTTGTGCAGTAAGGACGGTCCCAGTGCTTTTCGAGGGCAAAAGCGGTTGCATCAGGCTCATATAGTGGTTCTTTGATCTATTGAGGTGGTAGAGCCTTTAGGCTCTGGAGTAGCTATTGGTGACCAACCCAATCCTATTCCCTCATCTGGTTCTTCTTCGAATGATGACGTGAGTCAGTTTATTTTGGCCTCCCATCATCCGTCTAGGGTTTGATTGTGTCCCTGAGTTCCTGCAGTTTTGAAATGACAGCTTTTTAGTTTTGTTATTTAAAACAAAATGACCTTGTATCATTCTTGGTTATATTGGCCTCTAAAGAGACTTTTTCCTACATGGTTAGCACAGTATCATATATTTCTTCTCATTGAATGATAGGTATAAATGTTTTTTGCAAAATTTCTTGTCTTTTTTTGTTGTGCTTGGTTGATCTCGAGAATGCTCTTCCATGTATCTATTTCTTTTTTAGATTCAAGTAGGTGTCCAGGCTTGTGCCAATGTCTCATATCCTTGGGATGATGCTTCTTTTGTGGGACCTCATCATTTTCTGGTCATGGCCTTTTTACATCAAGGTGTCTCAACACATACCCCCCATTCTTGATGGACTCGCATCCTCTGACCGTTGTTCTTTCATCTCACTTTCTGTAAGGTTGGTGTTTGGAGTTTTTCTGGTTTGAGCTCTCTCCCTTTTCACCCTATCCCGACGATGGCTTTGAGCAACGACTTTTATGGCTATTAGCTTAGCGATGGGCAACTAGGCCCTCAATCCAAGGAGAGTTTCCTTTGGACCATAATGTAGGCTAGGTTCATGGGTTGAAATGAAAGGATTTGTAGGCACAAAACTATTATTTTCAACTGAGGCTGTATAGGACTAAAGCTACTCTTGGTAATGGAATCTGCCCCTGTGAATGCCATCCTATCCATGTGTTATTGTCATGTTGTCCGAGCTTATTTAGACTAAGCAATTTTTTTTCTCAATCTGAGAGGACTTTCCTTTGGACCATAATGTAGGCCAGGTCATTGGGTGTTTGAAAGGAGGAATAAAGGCTTAAAATCCTATTTATTTCTACTTGGCTTATGAGAAACCAGGATCACTTTTGGTGGGAATTCTTTGTTGCTTTTTGAGCATTTCGATAAAATGAATTGGCTAATCTCATGCTTATTTTCTAGCTTCACTCTGCCTTCTCAACTTTTAGAGGTGTATTCATGTCTTTGCCTCAACCCAGTGTGGGCAGTGATTATTGAGTTGGTCTGTGAAAAGGAGAGTAACCGGCTCAAATGGGCTTTGCAATGGTCATCTTTTAACTGTATGGTAGAAGAAATGAGAGCCTCTCTTCATTTCAAGTTAACTTAGTCTATAAAGCTTGATTTGAAGTTCCAATGACGTCTTTTGGGTGGCAATCACTAATGTATGGGCTCGAAGAAGCAACTCTGGTTTGGGTTTTTGACCAAGAAACGCCTTCGGCTCTAGTAGGTCATGCAAAAGGAATCATTTGCTGTTTGCAGGAAGATAGAGCAATGGCTCCTCTTCCTTTTGATAGCCTGGCTACCCATCACTTAACTCAAATGTCATTCAAGTTTTGCCCTTTGTGATCAATCTCTCTGTGCTCTTTGCTTAAATCCCCTACTTTTTGATAAAAGGAGCTTTTGTCTACTTTTGAATGGGGCGTTCATGCTATTCCACCCACTTGCAGAACAAGGAAAAGTTTCTTAAAAGTAGACATTGCATGCATGAATATGAGACAAGTATCGATTTTTTTAAAAAAAATGTCCATTTGTATTTTATTTAGCTAAAGAGGCTAGAAGTACCTCTATTTCTGACATAATGGAATATAAATGCAAAAAGGTAAGATAGATAAAAGGGTGATTGCAGAAGACATCCCTTTTTCAAGTTTCTTAACCGAACGAGTTTTCTAGGTGGGTTTTGGAACCACACCTACTTCCTTCACATTCTACTTGCCAAGGACCTCGGTTGGTGATGCCAAGCAGATTGACCGGTCGGCGATGGCCACTAGTGCTTACTTGACTTTTTCCCCTATCGTCGCAAACATGCCTAGGCTCCCCCCAGGACTTAGAGCTGCCTTATGATCTTTCCTTCCTTTATTGGCCTTCATTAGCTTCCTCTCTTTCTTTATTCCTTGCAAATGGATAGGCCAACTCACCCTCCTCCAGCTCAATGGACTTGACCCGGGCCCTGGGTTTTTTTCTCTTGCAACTGGCCATACCCCAGCGCTCCTTAGGTATGTATAGTTGCGGGCTTTTAGTACTTGGGTATGAATGGTTCGGATATTTTAGGTGGGTCAACGAGGCATGGCTGCAGTTCTTCTTCCATGTATTTAGCTTTTTGTACCACATGGTCAACCTCCTTGGTAGATTCATCCATTGGCTCATCTTCAGGGTCTTGCACTTTATTGGGCTTGTACCAAGATAAGGCATGATGTTGCTTCAACTCCTCCCAGTCCATTTCATCTTCATTTTCGTAGTACGCCTCTAGGCATATGGCGGTCAAAGCCCTGTTGTCATTATACTCTGTGATGACGTTGGCAGTATGGTTTGGTAAAGGGTTTATAGTGACATTTGGGGCAGGAGCGGGATTTGCTGGTTGCGTCTATATTGTCCCATTGTCAATCATGTCTTAGATTATGTGCCTTAAGGAGAAATAGATTTCCGTGTCATGTTCTAATCCTCCTAAATGATATTCGTAGGTGAGGGTGCCATTAAAGGTAGGAGGGAAAGGACTAGGCAGGGGGCGAGCTGGAATAGGAGCCAGCAAGTTGGCCTTCAGCAAGTTATGATATGCCTCTGTCTGAGTGCACCCTAAGGTGGAGAAAGTGTGGTTGCACTGGGCCTGCCTGTTTGGGTTGAAGTTAGGGCAGGTGATGATTGGAGTTGGTGCTTGAGTATTTGAAGCCACAGGTCAGGTAGCAGCAGCTATGGGCAACATAGGTTGAGGTTGGTATAGCTGTTGATATTGCTGAGTGGGTAGGATGGCGGATACCTCTCATTCCTTCTTGCCGGTTCCGCTTGTGGTTGCCACCTTCTTTGTTGTTCTTTTATGGTCTTTGCATAGAGATCAGTGATCTTCCCTGTTTTCAACCCATTCTCTATCATCTCTCCTTGCAAGATCAAATCCGAGAAACTCTTCCCCACGCAGGTTTATAGCTTCTCATAGTATAATCCCTGAAAGGTTTGCACAAAGAGTTGACCATATTCCTTCTCCTCTAATGGGGGATTGACTTGTGTGGCTAGCTCCCTCCATCTCAAAACATAGGTTCTGAAGCTCTCTTTCTCCCCTTTGGCCATCATGGTCAAGGTCCATCGATCTGTAGTGAGATCTATGTTGTGTTTATACTGATTTCGGAAGGTGGTCATCAGTTCTCCCCAGGTGGTGATTTTCCTCAGATCAAGACTCATGAACCACTGTAAAGATGGGCCTGTCAGGCTTTGCTGGAAAAGTTACATCAACAGTTTGGGATTGTTCCCTTGGCTGCTCAAGGCTCAGGCATACAGCACAAATGGGCAATAGGGTCACTTGTGCCGTCATACTTTTGAAACTCATGCATTTTGAAATTTGACGGGTGTGGGTGATTTGGGAAGAAGCAGAGTTCATCGAAGGAATTCGAATCGAGGGCATTGTACCCTTGTATGCTTTGCAGGGATTCTTCTAGCCCTTGGATCTTTAGGCCGAGATGGCCAGGGATAGTGTTTGCAACTAAAGGAGTGAGTAAAATAGCTTCCATATTGCCTTCTTCCTCTTTCACATCGACTATCCTGGGGCTTTCTCTATTTTTCCTAGTAATATCTTACCAGAGCACAACTTTTGGCGGGACAGCATCTGCCTCTCTTGGGGTAGATGAAGAGAGGGCCGTGATTGAATCCTTTGCTGCCATGGCTTGTACGAGTTTGAACATCTCATCAATTTTTTATCTAATCTCATTGACCTCCTCTCGAGTAATAGGGTTTTCAGTGGTGGTGTTTGATTCATTGGCTATGAGCGATGCTTGGTGCCTTGTGATGATCAGTTCTCGGGCGGCGGACGGTGCTGGGTCTTTTCTTTTCCTTCCTTTTGGAGCAGTGGTGAGTTGAATGTGTTTTTAATTCCTATGGAATGGGAGAAAGAGAGAGGAAAACAAAAAAAAGGCAAGAACAAAGGGAAAGGCAGTATTTATCCCTTGCAAACCATTTATGCAATGCATGCCCTAGAGGTGTCCCTGTTTGTCGACATTTAGGCATGATGCTAGAGCTCATTTTGGAGATAAGGGATTGCCCCTGTATGTAGATTCCATACCTGTACCTATTTCATTCATCTTGTACAACTATTCATTCAAGAAAATAGAAAGAGCAATTTTATTTCTTTCAAGATAGAAAGCTGAAATCATAGATTGGGAAAAGGGAACATTTTCCATAGGACTTTCCACCTATCTACCTAGACTACTTTTCGAGTCTTCGGTTTCGCCTTGTTGATGTTGGGAGCTCGTTAAATGACCTTACCTCTAGATTGCCCCTTGCTTTGTGGCAACCTTATCTCCATAAGCAACCTTATCTCCATGAACAAGAGGGATTGGGGCCCCTTTTATGAAATGATTCTTGGAAGCATGCCATGATCCTTAGGGTTTGGAACCTTTAGGAATTGCGTAGGCTTACGATTTGAAATTGGCTCGTGGGCCATTCTCTTGGAGGTTGATCATATGCATGTAGTGCAAGTGGCTTGAGTTACTTTGGAACTCTTGCCTTGGGATGATTACATATGCATGAGTAGTTTAATAGTAAGAATGACAAGGTATTGTAACAAAGCATTCAAGTATGTAAGCATAATAACAACAAGAATAAGGAAATTGAAAAACAGTCGCTCTTTCCTCCTTGGTTTTTGAAAAACATGTGCCTTAAATCGGGCAGAGTTTCGGCTATGCATGGGTGCTATATGAACATGAGGTTGAGGACTACTAATGCTTCCTAAAATGCTTGGCTCCCAGATCTTGAAACCTAGGCTCACTCCCCGGGGTGGTGCCATTATAGATTGGTGATCCGAACGGGGGAACTATCTAAAGACCATTGGTTAGGTGACACATTTGCCTAATACCAACAGTCAATGTACTATTCCCTTTTCTAACTAGAAGGTAGTAACTAAGGTCAATATTCCATGAAGATGCACATGCAAGTGTGTGTGTGTGTGTGTGATTTTGAAAATTGGAGGAAAGAGCCCAATAACTCCCATACATTTTGTCATACATAACATACATGGCAGTTTATGAACATAAATTAAAATGTGAACAAGGGTCCACCTATAAAACAAATGCACAGAGTTGGTACTTTTCGAGGAAGTCCAATGCAAAATAAAGTATGATGTTATGAACAATGCAAGAACATGTAATGAATGCAAGGTTTGACTTTTTGCAAAACAAAGACCATTTTGAAAAATTTAGAATTTTGAAAAGTTTAGAAAGTGGATATAACTAAACAAGGCAACCGGCGAATCTAAAGTGAGCGAAGGGTGATTAGATATGACATAAGCTTAACCCTCTAATTGTCCCCAGCAGAGTAACAGAGTTGTCGCACCCCGTTTCTAGATGCTGGGCCCTCTTCGTCCCGGGGCAGGGGGGGCGGGTGGGTGGGGGGTGGGGGAATTGGTACGGTGCTCTCTTGTTAAAAATCGTCCTCCTAGAATGACGAATGCGACAAGGTTTGAATATTTGAAATGCGATTGATTAGGACTTTTTTAAAAGGTCTTTGGAGTCGCCAACTAACATATTTTAAGATGTGCTAGGTCATCTACACCGAGGAAGGGTTGTTCGACCACCCTAAAAACATTGGAAAGCTCTTTTGAAAATTGACTCCGTTTTTAGTCTTTAAAATAGAAATTCTTAAGTACGGGGGTTGGTTACGTATAGGGAAGAGGTCTTAAGACCATCACCCTACCCCGCCCTTGCAGTACCTATATGTCTATTCACCTTTTACTCACCTAATTATGACTCACCGGTTACCTATGTTTAATGCTATCCACTTAGAAAATTTTTTAAAACAAATTTTGAAAAAGAGTTTGAAAGATGGAATTGAGTTTGAGAAATGGTTATGGAATTGGGAATTTGAGAAGGGTTGTGACCGCACCCCATGAAGGGTTGCCTATGTACCTCTTTAAAGAGGATCAGGTCAGTCGTAGTTCAGACAAGAGTCCAAAAGAGTTGGAATTTTAAAATGGGTTTTTATTTCTAGAAGGTTTTTATTTATAGAAAGTTTCCTTTTTAAGAAAGTTCAAGTTTGAAAAAGTTTCCTTTTCAGGAAAGGTTGGACTTTGAAATGTTTCCTATTCAGGAAGGTTTGATTTGGAAATGTTCCCTTTTCAAGAAGATTGTGATTTTATTTGAAAATGTTTCCTTTTCAGAAAGATTGATATTTGATTCGAAAATATTTGATTTGATTTGAAAAAGGCAAGTTTGGATTGTTTCCAAAATGGAGGGAGTTGATTTGGGTTTTAAATTTGGAAGGTTTTAAAAAATGAGTGATTTAAGGGATTTGAAATAGAAGGTTTTGATTCGATCGATTTAAAAAGAAAAGTTTGGAAAAGGGAGGTTTCAATTGATTTGGAAATTGAGAATTTTGAGGTTTTGAAGAAGGTATGATCTGAGATTGAAAAAGGAAAGTTTTCGGGGGGGCAAAAATGAAATTTTCCTAGGATTGGACCTCTAGCGTTTGACAAATGCGAATTTTGTAAATGGTTTGAAAACCGAGTCTTTTGAAAAGATGTTTTAGGGTCCGAAACCTTAACTTGGATTTTAGACATTCAAATGAATATCGCACCTTGCCTAAAGCCATTCTAGCCATTGAAAGGCTAGAATTACTTTAGGCTTGTGGCTTCGAAAAACGATAAAGGCACGAGGCCAAAAATGTAGACCTTTTAGGTCTTTTTTAATGTTACACATTTCTCGAAACAACCCTAATCATGAAAAGACTAAGATCATTCCGAGAACAGGTTTTTGAAAAGTGAAAAATGTAGGCTAACGAGAGCCATTTAAAATGTCACACTTTTCTAGGCGAACCCTAACCATAAAAGGGTTAGGATCTACCTAGAATTGTGGTTTTAAGAAAGTTACTTTGAAAATGCTTTTAAGGGGTAGAGAAATGACATGAATGTAAATATATGACAATAATAATAACGGCATGAAACATAAAGGCTAGGCATCACCACATTGCAAGAGGGCCCTACGGCCATGCCGTGAAGCAAGTGAGGGCCAAGAAGAGAGTCTCGATAGGTAGTCTTCTCTTGTTCACTCTCAACATGGACTTAACATCCTTTTGTTCCAAGTATGCAAGAAAGGGAGGTTTAGAGATAGGAGATTACAAAAGAGAAGAGAGAGTGGGGGAATACGAAAAGTAAACGGGGGATTTACCTTGTTTTGATTCTTCTTTCTTTTATGGAGGCTCAGGCCTTGGACTAGGGAGGACATCAGGAGCTTCAGAGCAGCGGAGCGAACCTTCGGTGGAGCTCAGAAGCTAGGGCTTCGAGAGTTCAGACTCGGACTTAACCGGCAGGACTTCAAGAGAGAGAGAGGGCTCCGGAAACTGTCTGGAATAGAAGGGGAGATTTTCTGAAGAATTTTTTCGACCCAAAATAGTGAGGGGGGAGGCCTGTATTTATAATGCAAAAACAAGGGGGATGTGCGCCACTAACAGTGGCGCACAGCTTAAACTTGGTTGTGTGCCACTCTTAGTGGCGCACGGGGCATTAATGAACGCTTGAAAAAAGGCTAGATGTGAGGCTAGTCAATTCGTAACTGATTCTAGGGGATTATGCGCCACTATTAGTGGCACACGGCTAAGGAATGGTCATGCTTCACCCGAAGTGGAGCAGGGAGGTTCTAGTTCAAAAAAGGAAGCTGCCAAATGATAAGGCCCTGCTAGAAATGGAAAGGAATACTCTGGAAACTATCCCGGAGGTTTTCGGTTTGACTCCCAAGCCGGAGTCAAACCGGTATATTTAAAAAGAGTGACCGGATGGCAGTCACCTCATCTTGGGAGTTCTAGGGTTTACTAAGATTGACTAGGGTGTTGCCGGTTTGATACCTAGAGTTGGTGTGGTTTCCTAGGGCATTTGGATGCCTTGGGGCAAAACGGTCATTTTTACCAGAGAACCTCCATGAAAGGACTAGGGTTGATTGGATGACACTGGACATGCCGGACCATCTAGGGACAGCTCTGGAGTGTGGTCTTACTACTCTGAGGACTTGTTACATTCTTGAGGAACGTGTCGGCTTGTTGGGGGTAAAATGGTCATTTTTCACTAGGACGGGCTTGCAAGCGTCGGCGTTGACCGGTCTGGATCTGATTTGGACTTCTGTTCGAGGAATTGGTACTTTCTCGATGGACAGGCTTGAAAGGGTCTTACCGCCTTGAGGGATAAACTTTCTCAAAGGTCGTGTCGAATTGGGACAGTCTTCTGTTCCTGAGGGGTTTGTGCTATCTTAAAGAATGTGCCAGACTTGGACAGTCTTCCGTTCTTGAGGGATTTGTGCTTTCTCAAAGAACGTATGGGATTAGCGGACATTCTACATTGGCAGGATAACAGGTGCCAGAAGTGAACCGCTCTTCCATCTCGAGGACTTAGATATTTTCCGAAAATGAGTGTGAAAGGGACTTTACCAATCAAAGGAATTAACTTTCTCGGTGATCGTGCCATACTGGATTGAATAGTCTTACCGTCAATGAGGGATAAACTTTCTCGAATGATGGGATAACTGGATTTAACTTTGAATTTGAATGGACTTATCGTCTTATAGAAGACGTACTGGTCTGGATTGGACTAACTAATGTAACAGGGGCATTTTTGTCATCTTGCCTTTAGCAGGCCCAATGGGCTTGCGAAGAGGTTGATAGATTGAATTGAATCTGGGAAGCCGGTTTGGGCTGGAGTATGCTTGTATTGGTTTGGAGGTGCTTCCGGTCGGGCCGGAGATCGCCGAGCGGCCAAAATGGGGTACTAACAGTTACAACATGCATTACCATTTGTCATTTGACCCAAAGGCTCATTAGAATAGTACATAATTTAGAAAAATTCACATTAATTTGAATAATAAAGGTTCGGGATGTTACACTATGCATCTATGATTATAAACCTGATTTATTCTATGTTTGATTATTAAATTATAACTATTTTTATTGCTAAATATTTCGAATCAAAGACTCATAACGCAATCAATGATTTGAGTTATCAGAAACCTCCATTGGAATTCCAAATGAAGCAACTGATTGGAACAATTGATCTTGAGACTTTCGATTATTAGTTTCAAATCGTTTTTATAGTTTAGATTAGATAAATCAACTTCTTCAAAACTATTTTATTTTTATTTTATTAAAGTGTTTCTTTGGGACTTTTGAACCAATATCAGTTTTTCTATATGCACTAACTCTCTTTCCTATGAATCGAACTTGGAATTTGCCAAGTAATTATTACTATATCGCAATTGTAAGCACCCCATTTTTGCCTGCTCGGCAATCTTTAGTCCGACCGGATCCAGTTTTGAAACATCACCATACATATGAGTCCAAGATAGGTCTTTCAAACTCCAATCTAGTCAACTAGTCGCTTCCTAGACCCACAAGGCCCAATCGAAGCCATAAACATCATCATGCCCCTAGGCATTCCAGGCAGCTTTCCGAGACTGGGCGGTCTCGAGAACCAACGCCATCCAGGTAGCTTCCTGAGATCGGGCGATCTAGGGGACCAACACCTTATCAAATTTCAAACGGTTCAGTTCTGGCACCTGCTAGCCCGCCAATGTAAAATGTCCGTCATTTGGTAGTTCTCCGAGACCAGGTGTTCTCGGAAACCAATACCACCATCACAGGTAACTTTTTTAGACCTGGCATTCTCAGAAACCAACACCACCCTACAGGTAGCTCTCTAAGACCGGGTAATCTTAGGGACCAACACCGCACAGGTAGTTTTTTTAGACTAGACGGTGTCGAGAACCAACACTTAGGTCAACACCGACGCCTACTAGCCTGACCCGGTGAAAAATGACCAAACCTGCCCCTTGGGCCTCCAGGCACCTTTTGAGAAAGTTTAAAATCCCTCAAAACAGTAAGTCCACCCTTCCAAAATACTGTTAAGCAGTTAGGTGTACTCCACACGCCATTCGGTCCAATTCCGGTCCCATTCTGGCTAACTCCGGTCAAAATAACCGTTTTACCCCTGAACGCCCCAGCACTACACAAATCCCACCGAGCAGTGAACGACTCTCCCGAGATCATCCCTGAACAACACGATATGCTTAACATAACACTCTGATCCATTCCTGACCATTTTCAACCAAAACCAATCAAAATGACCATTTTGCCCCTCACAACCCGAACACGCCCCCAAAGCAACACTGGTCCTAGGATACTGAACGGTGGGTCTTGTCGGACGCCCTTGTTTAACCTAAGGAGGACCTTATGACTTTAATTACCCACGACTCGATAAAAGTTCCCTGGAGCATCTCACAGACGCTCTGCCTAAATTGCCTTTTCTCCTAATTCCCTGGTTATAAGGCACCGTCAAATGAATTGAGAAATGCGTAAACTAGGGAATTCCTGAAAGTTCGTTCATAGGTCTTTCCATCGATACGGCTCAATCAGATAGATCACTTCCCAAGGTTCCTTATCATATGGCTCGAAAACTGTAACTTTCAACAACCCTTGGAGCGTCTCACAGACACTCTGCCTAGATTGAATTTTCCCCTAATTCCTTTATTACAACGCATCATCAAACGACTTGAGAAATGCGTAAATTAGGAAATTTTCAAAAGTATTTCCAGAGTACTTTCCATCGGTACAATCTGATTGGAGAGATCGCTCCCCGAAGGCCTCGATCATGCGACACGAAAACAGCCAATTTCGAACCCCCGCGGAACGTGTCACAGACACTTCGCAAAGATGCAATTTTATGCACATTTTCCAAGACGATATCTCACACTTCCGAACACCATTCAAACTTTTTAAAAATATGAAAATTCATGAGAAACCCTAGGAGAACACTGTGGGTGTAACCGATTCCTCCAGCACCTTCCCGGTTAGCTCAATTATCGAGGCAAAGTTTAAATGAATACTCCCGGTAGCGGAGCCTATGCTACATGCGCCCAGATTTTGATCAAATCGACCAAAGTTCGATGAACCGTTAGGATTTAGCTAGTAGAATGCGTGCCACATAGCATTCTAGCAATGGAACAGTACTGGCGCATGTGCTACATGCGCTAAGGCAAACTTTGGCCAGGTGCATGTAGCACATGCGCTAGCCTCCTCCCAGATTGCCTATAAATACAGCCTCCCCCTTTGCATATTCCAGAACTGAAAATTGATGCGAAGCTCTGCTGAAACTACTCCAGAATCTCGAATTTCTGTATACATCTCACTCCTCCAACACTTAGGCTAGATTCCACCTCCCCCTAACCCATACATTTCACCTACATAGCCCTATACACCATTAAACTCCTCCTTTCAACCCCTCAAGCCTACTTGAAGCCATTCAAGTTCAAGTCAAGGCATCCATAGAGGATTAAAAGTGTATTAAAGGCAAAAGGTGGTATTTCTTTTACATTTTTGTGTTCTCCCACTCTTCTCTTCTCCCTTCTAGCCTACTTAGGCTATTCTCTATTTTAATCCTCATCTTTAACCCCCCTTTCTTGCATGCTTGAAGCCAAGAGGGCTCTTAGTTCATGCCTAGAGGAAAGCTAGTGGGAGCCACCGTGTAGGGAGATCTCTCACTGGCCTACTTTAAGATGGTATGGCCTATGAGCCCCTTCATTATGTGGTGTTGCCTAAAGCCTTGTATGTATTCATGACCCCCTTGCATTTTGCTATCTTGAAGCTATTTTGTGTGCTTGACTTCGTTTTTATGTTTATAATCATGTTCTACAAAGCTTGCATTATTCTTATTTCCATGCCACTTTCAACGCCATATTCCTTTAAAAATAGTTCTAAGAGTTGGTCCCTTGAAGTTTAGGATGAGACCTTAGAAAATCTTCCATTAACCCCCTAACTCACACTTTTACATCATTGCATTTCAACTTGCATAATAGTTGTTTTCAAACTTTCTAATTTCCAAGATTTCTATTTTTTAAGTTTAGTGGTTGAAATGGTCTCATGGAACTCTCTCTTGAGTAGTCTCCCTTTCATATTGGCCATAGAAGCCCTAAATTGTTAAAATGATTCCCTTCTCTTTTTATTTTTGCATAAAAGTGGTTTTCAAACTCTTTGATTTCTAAAGTTTTCATTCTCTCAAGTTTAGTGGTTGGAATGGCTCCATGGAACCCTATCTTGAGTGGTCTCCCTTTGTATTGGCCATAGGAACCCTACCTTGTTGGAATGGTTTCCTCTAAAAATGGTTTTCAAAATCTTCTTCTCAAAAGTGGTTTCCAAAAATTTATTCTCTCCATCTTTGCATTTAAAATGATTTTTCAAAAGTTGTCATCATTATGTTGACTCTTGAAATCCCCACTCTTGTCAAGATAAAGGTCATAATAGCCCTAAGAAAACCTTCTTTGGAATGGTTTTCAAGCAATAACCATATAAACTATATTCTTGGCTAGAGTCAAATTTTCATGGAAATGATCTTCAAAAGGGTTGTCAACCAAAGTCCTTTGCCTAACATGATTTGTTTCCAAAACTCTTTTAAAAAATGCATAAAACCACTCTTCAAAGCCATCTTCCAATCCAAACCTAGGTTAACTTAACCCTAGTTATCCAACTCTAAGTTAAATTGACCCTAGTTATCCAACCCTAGGTTAACTTGACCCTAGTTATTCAACCTTAGGTTAACTTGACCCTAGTGGTCCAACCCTTGGTCAAAAAATGCAACTTCTCAAAACACGATTTTAAGCTCTCCTTGCAATCCCAACAACATTTTAAGCCCTCTAAAACATAGAATGATGTACTAAAGTCTCAAACAAGACTTCAACATCCAAAACATGCACACCATGCAAGATTCTAGGTTTCCACCTTGAACTCTAACCTCTTGGACTTTAATTCTCAATTATAAAACATGAAAAATCTATTACATGCAACAATTATTAGAAATGCATGCAAACAAGTATGAACTTGAGATTCCTCACCTCAAACAATGAAAACACAACCATCTTCTTCAATCTTTTCTTTCTTCTCTTCTTTTCTCTCCTTTTCCTCCCATTTCTCTCACTTTCTCTATTGCCAAACATAATTCTCTACATAAGCACCTCTCTCCTCTCTCTTCTCTCTTCCCTTGAGTTGAAGCAACAATAGATACAAGTTGTATCTAATTCTCCACATGTTAAGCACGCAAATAAGCTAACAAATGAAGTACATGTCTTAATATGGTGAAACACACAGCTTATATACACACCTAGGTGGCTTCTAGACATAAGCATACCTAGCACATCATTGCTTCACCACATGGTATCTCTCAACAATTTGGTCCCAGATGGCAAACTTACCATGTTAACGGTAAAGGATGCCTTGTTGAATAAAGAAGCCAGAAGAAAAGAATTTGGCCTGAACCAAACCGAGATCCTCGTCACCGAGACAGAGGAAGGTCTCAAAGAAGCGGTAGAGGCAAAGATAAAGGAAGAGGTAGAAGTAGAACCAAAACCAAAGGAAGGTCATAGGATCCTAGCAGATCTAGTGACAAACATCGCAAGTTCAACTGCTATCATTATGGCATCAAAGGTCATATAAAGGATTGTTGAAATTAAAAAGAGAGCAAGGTCAAGGCAGTCACCAGCAAAACAAGCAAGATGGTAACACCCTAATCACTCTTGGTAGGGTATGACAGTATTCTCTGTAGATCAAAAGACGTGTCTCCATGTTGCAAGCCATGATGCCGAATGGGTGGTAGATACAGTAGCTTCTTACCATGCCATTTCCCATAACGACTTCTTCATCTCTTACAAAGCTAGAGACTTTGGTATAGTGAGGATGGGGAACACCAGTTTTCCAAAGATCACGAGCATTGGTGATGTTCGAATCAAGACCAATGTTGGCTACACTATGGTGTTGAAGGACGTTTGACACGTACCCGACCTACGACTCAATCTTATTTCCTCGATAGCCCTTGATCAACAAGGCTATGATAACCATTTCAGCAATGGCACTTGCAAGTTGTCAAAAGGTTCCATGGTTGTTGCGTGGAGGCATATTTGCGACACTCTCTACAAAACCCACATGAAGGTTTGCTAAAAAAGCCTCAATACAGTGGAAGACGAGGCATCTCCAAATCTATGGCATAAGAGACTCGGCCATGTGGGTGAGAAAGGATTGCTTGCACTAGCGAAGAAGTCACTTATCATAGTTGCCAATGGTATTCTGCTTAACCCTTGTGAACATTGTCTATTTGGCAAACAACACAAAGTCTCTTTCAGATTATCTAGAAAAAAGATCAGAGTTATTGAGTTTGGTACACTCTAATGTCTATGGTCCCATTGAAGAAGAATCAATGGGAGGCAATAGGTATTTTGTTATCTTTATTAACGATACATCATGAAAGTTGTGGGTATACTTTCTAAAGATGAAGGACCAAGTACTCGAGAACTTCCAAAGATTCCATACCATAGTGGAAAGAGAAACATGGAAGAAGCTGAAGTGCCGCTAGATAGACAATGAGGCGAGTACACTTCTAATTAGTTAGAAGCTTATTGTGCCAATCGTGGTATCCAACATGAGAAGATGGTCCCACATACCCCACAACACAATGGTGTAGCCGAGAGGATGAGTCAGACTATTGTGGAGAAAGTCAAATGCATGCTTAGTTTGGATAATCTGCCTAAGCCATTCTAGGGTGAAGCTGTTCGTGCCACTTGCTACTTGATCAACAGATCACCATCAATGCCGTTGAAGTTTGAAGTTTCGGAGATGGTGTGGTCTAGCAAGAAGGATGTCCCGTACTCTCACCTGAGAGTGTTTGGGTGCAAGGCGTTTGTACATATGTCCAAAGAACAATTGCAGAAGCTGGACTTGAAGTCTACTCCATGTATCTTTATTGGTTATAGTGATGAAGAGTTTGGATACAGATTGTGGGATCCAAAAACCAAAAAGAAAATCAAAAGCAAGGGCGTTATGTTCCAAGAGAACTAGTTTTATGAGAAACCGACTAAGTCCAGTGGTTCTAGCTCCCGTGCTCTTGACATGACTCCAAATCTAGTACCAGTCCATCTTACCAAAGACACTGGAATACAGGAGGCAATTCCAGAAGATGAAGAAGAAGAAGGTGTTGAGTAGGGGGAGCAATAACCCCCTCCACCAAATGTTGAAGTACCAGAATTCGATGAGCCTCAGCCAATAAGATCTGCAAGAGGCTGTATCTTGATTTCGTAGACTAGATATCCAGAATTGGACTACATCATGCTTATTAATAAAGGGGAGCCAAAGAACTTCAAGGAAGCACTGACCCACCCAAACAAAGATTAATGGATACAAGCCATGCAATTAGAGATGAGTTCCTTGCAAAAGAATTAGACCTATGATTCGGTGAGGCTTCCCAAAGGTAGAAAAGCTTTGAAGAACAAATGGGTGTTCAAGTTTAAAAAGGATGACAGTGGAAAGCTAGTGAGGCACAAGGCTTGATTGGTTGTCAAAGGATTTCAACAGAAGAAAGGAATTGACTTTGACCAGATATTCTCACCAGTGGTAAAGATGACCTCAATTCAAGTTATATTTGGATTGGTAGCCAACCTGGACTTAGAGCTTGAACATATGGATGTTAAAATAGCTTTTCTATACGAAGATCTAAAGGAAGAGCTTTACATAAAGTAGCCAGAAGGGTTTGAAGTTCCCGAAAAAGAACACTTGGTCCACAAGTTAAAGAGGAGCCTCTACGGCCTAAAGCAAGGGCTAAGACAGTGGTACAAGAAATTTGACTCGTTCATGGTGGGTCATGGGTACAAGAGGATTGCTACAGACTAGTGCGTGTATGTTAAGAGATTTTCAAATGGAAGCTTTGTTACACTCGTTCTCTATGTTGATGACATGTTAATCGTTGGCCACGATGCTGTCAAGATTAGTAAGATGAAGAATAAGTTATCTCAATCCTTTGACATGAAAGATTTAGGCCCAGCTCAGCAGATATTGGGTTTGAAGATTATTCATGACAGGAAAGACAAGAAGTTATGACTATCACAGGAGAGGTTTGTTGAACAGGTGGTCAAGATGTTCAACATAGCAAATGCTAAGCTAGTCAATACTCCACTGGTTAATCGTTTCAAGCTATGTAAGAGTTCGTGTCCAACCTCGAAGAAGGAGATGAAAGAGATGGCAACAGTTCACTACTCTTCAGCAGTCAACAGTTTAATGTATGTAATGATGTGTACAAGGCCATATATTGTTTACGCTGTAGGTGTTGTGAGCAGATTTCTTTGCAATCTAGGAAAAGAGTATTGGAAAGCAGTCAAGTGAATTCTCAAGTACCTAAAGGGTGTTACAACTATGCTTGTGCTTTGGGGGAGCTGAACCAGTCTTGGAAGGCTATATAGATTTAGATATGGCTGGTGACTTTAATGGTAGAAAGTCTATGTCAGGATTTCTTTACACCTTTGCAGGGAGAGCTGTTTTATGGCAGTTAAATTGCAGAAGTGTGCGGCTTTATCTACGACAGAGACAAAGTATATTGCTACAACGGAAGCTGGGAAGAAAATGTTGTGAGTAAAGTGGTTTCTCTAAGAACTAAGAGTCAAACAGAATGAATACACGGTGCATTGTGATAGTTAGAATGCTCTGGATTTAAGCAAGAATTCAATGTACTATTCGCAAACAAAGCATATCAATATTCGCTATCATTGGATATGCTAGGTGATGGATCAACAACAGTTGAAGCTTAAGAAGATTCACACAAAAGAGAATCCAACAAACACGTTGACAAGGTGGTTACTCGTGAGAAGCTCAAGCTATATAGGGACATAGCCGGAATGGACGTTAATTGAAGGATGTCTGATTGCATTCTCCTCGATGGGTATGAAGGGGGAGAATTGTTGAGATGGGTTCATACCCATTTCGTAAAGCAATCGCCAACCGATTACTTTTATGACTGAGGGAAGCTTTAGTCCATGACTGTCAGCAACAACAAAGGAAAAGAAGATAAGCAATCGGATTTCTATGATCTGGTTGTTGACTTCCTTATCCCCATTCATATATAAATAGAGGGGTGCGGCAAAAGGAAAATATGTAAGTAAGTAACAATAAGCAACAGAGAGTGAGAAGTAGAAAAGAGTTTTCTTGTGAGAGTTGTAGTAGAGTGGAGTGAATGTCCAGAGCCTCCTCCTCCTCCTCTGTAAATTTTTCTATCTTTTGATTCGTGAAATTTCTTTCACAAAATTCTTCGGTTGTCGGTGTTTGTTCGATTTCTGAACCCAACACCCTCAAGCTTGGTTGGAAGGACCTCTTGCTAACTGCATCTGCCTGAAGGCCCTTTCCTAATGCCAACTCCTATCATTTCCCTCAATCAACAACAGACTAGTTCCTAATTATTATATACTGTTTTCTTCCTCACCTTCTTTTAACTATCTTTTTTTTTTCATTTTTTTGGTGTTTTCTTTGGTCACCTTTGCTTTAGATAATCTTACGTATATACATTTTGTGTCATGGTCATTAGGAATTGTTAGATGAATTAATATGTATGTTCCTCTTTCATATGTCTAGAAGGAATGGCATAGGTGTCCGTTCACAGAAATATTTTGGCATTCCCTGTTAGTAAAGCACATTTGTTGAATCACTTGGCTATCTTCTTGAACATATTAATGCAACAAATTGCGCATGCTTTCACTCTGAAGACCATGTAAGCCACCCTATGCAATAGGCACCTTAAACTACTCTTTTTGCTTGTCTTTTTAAAAAAAATAAGTATTAACTTGACCCTAGTTATCCAACCCTAGGTTAACTTGACCCTAGTTGTCCAACTCTAGGTTAACCTAACCCAAGTTAGTTAACCCTAGGTCACCTTAACCCTAAGACTAACCAAACCCTAGTTGATTAACCCTAGGTCACTCTAACCCTAGGTTAACCTGACCCAAGTTAGTAAACCTTAGGTTACCCATAACCCTAGGTCAACCCAACCTAGGTTAGTATACTTCAAGATTCCAACTCATGGACCCCTTTTAAATGATCTTTCTATTTAAAGTTATTCTCATAACCCCTTTTTCCAAAAACCTCTGACTCTCTTGAGATTTCAAAAATCAACTCTATAATCTTTTCAAACACTCCCACACTCTGTCTTTAAACCATTTCCAAAAACGTTTTCAAGAACTCACAACCCTAAGGTGTCCCTACCCCTTCTATGGTTAGGGATTTCAAAAGAAGGTGATATATCCAAAACAACCTCCAAGGTTGTCCATATTAGAGTTCCAAGGTCCTAGGTGTTTTCAAAAACCACTTTCGAAAACTTTTCAAAAACCAATTTACTAAAACACTCCAAAATCATACCTCCAAGGTTTTCCAAACAAGACTTCAAAACTCTCTTGAGTTATTTCAAAAGCACTCCCAAAACTCCCTTGAGTTGTTCCAAATACATCTCAAAGCATTTCAAAACCCCTTTTTCAAAAGTCTCAAAGTTCTACTTCAAAACACTCTAACATTCGATTCCAAATCAAAACTCTCAAGTTCTCTTTTTCAAAAGACCTCAAAGTGTCTTCAAAACATTCCAAAGGCCCTAATGCACCTATTTTCCATCGGGCTCTTGCCCGAACTACAAATGACCTGATTCTCGCCAAATGAGATATGTAGGCAACCTAAAATGATGTGGTCATAACTTCCATTTCAACTCCAGTCTCTTTTTTAAAAGTTTTCTATCAATTCAAGGTTTCTATCTCAAACCCTTTCAAAACTCCCATGTTTTCAAACTTCTTCCAAGACTTGCATCATGCATCAATCATCTGAAAAGTGATGACTAAACCCCGTTTAAAATTCTAAAAATGGGTATTAAGTGGATAATGGAAGTCGGTTATTATAGTGAGTGAACAAAGGGTGA
This sequence comes from Euryodendron excelsum, assembly GCA_033060915.1. Lineage (NCBI taxonomy): Eukaryota > Viridiplantae > Streptophyta > Magnoliopsida > Ericales > Pentaphylacaceae > Euryodendron > Euryodendron excelsum. The sequence continues at coordinate 32,081,434 of CM065383.1, read as the reverse complement.
TTAGACATGTAGGTACCGAAAGGGCGGGGTAGGGTGATGATCTTAGGATATCTTCCCTACACGTAACCAACCCCCGAACCATAGATTTCTGTTTTCGAAGGACCAAAATGGAGTTACTTTCAAAAAGGGCTTGAAACTTTCTAAAGGCTGCCAAATAACCTATTTTCTCGAAAACCCTCTCTCGAGGGAGTTTTTCAAAAATCCTAATTTTAAACTTCGGATTAACACTTAGTTTTAGGTGACCTAACTCACCTTAATCAAGTTAGGTGGCGACTCCTATTTTTCTAAAAAGCCCTTAATTAAACCAATTTTAATTCAAACCTAGTCGCACTCGTCCTTCTAAGAGGATGAGTTCTAATGACAGAGTTCTGCACTTTGTCTCTGAGTCGAAAAGAGTTGGACCCAAAAACCGGAGCGCGATAGTAGTCGTACACTACGGTTATTTATCACACACTTTTAGAGCGATCATGTCCCGACCTTATGGAGGACATATAATTAAAATTGATTAATCACGTGTTCCAACCTTGTGGAAGATATAAGAGTTTTACTGCCAGGCTTATGTGGTATGTCAAATTATAAGGTTGGCATGTCGATTTTATTTGGGTATGCCGCGTGTCCTGACCTTGTGAATGATATAACAATCTTGTTGCCAAGCCTATATGGCATGTCGATGAATAAGGATGATACTTTCGATCGTGGTGTGAAGTTTGGTTGCCTAAAACTACGCCTTGTTATCTAAGAATGACATGTGTTGGGAATTCAAAATTACAAATCAAAGCTGTTTTGAAATATATCGATGTAGATGTTGAAATAAGGAATTGTGAACTATTTTATGATATTATAATTGCTTTTCTTCTATTATCCATGAAACTTCAATTTAAATTTATTGTTTTATTGAATAATACACCATTGTTGAACTTTATAACTCATCTCGTTTTATGAAAAATATTTCAAATGTCTACTAACGCTAACTCACCCGAGGGCTTTGAGGGACCTTAGCAGGAACCGGGGGAGTTTTAGTAATTTAAGACTTTAGTTTAAGCTTTTTAATAAAATTTAGTAAGCCATCAAAGTTCAAAGCATGCATATTTAGTTATTGAAATATTTGTCTACTCTCGAGTTTGTTTAGCAAGTCACTTCACACATTTGGATCTTCTAATATATGAAAATTCGGGGTGTAATAGATTTTATACCTTTTTTGTTGTTGAATACAAATAATAGAAGCACTGCATACATAGTATAATTGTCAACCTGGCTACAATAGATACTAGTACTGATACCTTTGGGTGCACCGTTTCGAATTTGTTACTATAAAATTCTATATATATACATATATATTAAGAATATAAAATACAAATAGAATTTAATTTACAATTTCTAACCATGTATGATTACTAATTTAATTTTTTACATGAAAAAACTTATTGAATTCATAACCAGGTATTTTCATTATGCAAAAAACTAATAATGGTGATACAGAAAAGTTTTATTGTGGAAATGTTAATTTTTATTTTTAAAATATTCTCTCTCTCTCTCTCTCTCTCTCTCTCTCTCTCTCTCTCTCTCTCACCAATGTTTCAAAAATCAGACCGTTGAGTGAACCGGAAAAATCACCGGGTCACGAGTCACTGATTCAACCGTCGGGTCAACCGTTATTGACCTGTGACGTCATAATTATGTCATTAATTAATTTATTAATATTAATAAATAGTATCTTATTTTTTTACACTATTTTTTATATTTAAAACATAAAATTTTGCCTTGAAATAGTGAACCGGACGGTTTAATACAGGTTCAATTGATCGGGTCATGGTTCAACCGCTATTTTGACCGAATTTGACTGGATTTTGACCAAAATGGGTTTTCAAAATTAATTGAACTGTCTTTTTAACCGGATCACGGGTTAACCTGTTGAACCAGTCGGGCCGGGCTGGGTTTTAAAACACTGTCTCTCACTCTCTCTCTCTCTCTCTCTCTGTGTTACATATCTCTCTCTTTTAAGCCAATCCCATCCAAAATAGCCTCTTAAAAGTCAAAACACAATAACCAAAATTGTCCTACTGTACACACGCGTACAGGTGCAGGTGAGTGATTTTGCTACTTACAACCCTAACATCAAGGCCTCAAGGTTGGCACCAAGAAGCCACGTCTCCATCTAGGAGATAAAGTGTGGCCCGCTTAGTCAAATGCATAACGTATATTTATGTCTGTGATGTGAACAATATATTGTATATTCATCTGCTACTAGCAGTAAGTATGTGCAATGCAAATTTATAACACAAATAACACAAAATGTATATTTATCTAAGAATAATTAGTTATTAGAGAGAATTGTAACTTATTTATCTATCTTCTCAAAAGTTACAAATGGATAAACAAAATAATATATACTACCTGTAGTATTACCCATGTGCTTCATTTGCTTTGTGGTTATAACACATTTCGACCAGTTCAAAAAATATCATTCTCCTTTAAAAGGTCAAGTGGAAATACTGGCATACATTAATTGTAACTTTAATATAAAAGATAAAATCTAAATTGAGTACCAAAAATAAAAAAGAGATACTTAAGTTTTCAGTTGGAGATAGTTACAACTCTTTACACTACTTGTTCCACCTTGCCATAACATCAAAATAACGAAATAAAAGATCAATAAAATACATAATAATTGAAACAAATGATAAATGAAATAAAATTTGTCTTTCTAGTAAGAAGACGAAGCTTCAATTGGTCTTCAAGATCTCCAATGTCATAGTACTTCATATGCATCATCCTCTCATGCCACTACCTCAAACCTGATTGCCAATAATCTTTCTTCATCATAGCTCAAATGTTCTCTCTCACACTTCATTATAATTACAATGATAAAATTGAAGATTGTGTTCGTTTTTATAGGTAGAATTGTTAAGCTAATGGATATTTTAATATTATATTTGTTAGTTATTTTAAATTGTAATTCATAATTGACAAACAACTTTTGATATTGTAGTGAGAAGATTTTAAAATTTGATATTGTAATGATAAGATATTTTAAATTTTTTAGTTTAAAAATTGATGTTGTGATAAAAATCAACCAATCAGATGTTACATAAAATGTGACGTGTTATTAATTAAAATTTAAAAATATAAAATTATGAGAAAAAAGTATCGAAAGATTTGGGTTTAAAGACCCCAGATAACGTTTTGTTATTTATAATGGTACTGATTGTTTATCTATTTATTTGTCAGGTACGAGTGATAATTGGGATAGTTGTCAATTCCATATGAAAAACTAGTGGTTTGGCTAGGACTTATCATGTCCCTACTATAGATAGTAGTTCCTTGATAGAAGGAACTAATAGAGATAAAGATAAGGGTTTCTAACCTGGCAATTATATATAGCCTAAGATATTCATCTTTCAAGACATTCAGTCCTGCATAGATTAGAAGATCTATCTACATAGAATCCTATCTACAGAGTAGTGAGGAAAACAAACTTAGAGAGCTATTTTGAAAAACATTTTGACATAGACTTTGAAAATCATTTGGAGATAGTAACAATGTTAGTTTGAAAAGAGGTTTTAAACAAAAAAATAAGGCCATTACATGCAAGATATGAACATTATAACAAGTAAAATGCAAAAGTATGAACATACAAGGTTTAGGCCTCACCACGTTGCAAGGTGCTCCAATGGCCATACCATCTTAAATTAGGCTCATGAGAGATCCTCGGACACCATGGTTCTCACAAGGTTTCATCTAAGCATGACCATGTAGTTCACTTGTTTCAAGCATACAAGAAGATGGAATAGAAGATGAGGTCTAAAATAGAGAATAGCTTAAGTGAGCTAGGAGGGAGAAAAGAGAGTGAGAGTATACATAAGCTTAAATAGGATATACCTTTGGTCTTGAAGTCTTCAATCCACCATTATTGAGGGCTTGAGCTTAAATTAGCTTGGACTTCTACTTGGATCTTTTAGAGACTTGAGGTTTTTGGAATTTCGAGTTTGCTAGAGTGATTTGGGGATAATTTAGCCACTATTTTCATCTCTGAATTGTGCAAGGAGTGGCCTGATATTTATAGGGATAGATTTTTGCATGGGGTGTATGCAGCACATGTGTCTGGCCAAAATTAGGCCAGGCACATGTAGTACATGCGCTCAGACCCATCTAGTGGTTGAATGCTATGTGACACTCCTGCATTATCCTATCTTGTGTTGCAAGACAAGTTTTGTTTTGATTTGATCACAATTTGGGTGCATGCAGTATACGTTCTGCTATCAGGAATTTTTATGCTAATTTTTCCTCGATAATTATGTCATCCGGGAAAGATTTGAAAAGATTGATCCCGTACACAATGTTCCCCTATAAGTTCTCTTGAACTTGATGCCCTCGGGGGGCCTCAGATAGTTTCGAATGATATAGATGTCACCTTGGGAAGTGAGCTTAAAAACAAGCTTTCGAGAGTGTCTATGATACGCTTCATTAGTTTCCCAAAATAGCTATTTTTGATTTATGCGATTGTGGCTTTCGAGAACCGATCATCTTAATTGAAGGAAAGTCCTTCAAAAAGGCTTAGAGAAATTCTCTGATGTATGCATTTTTTAAGTTATTTGACAGTACATTTTAACCAAGGAATCGGGGACACATGAGACGGGAGGTGGACTTTTATTTTCCCTAAGTGTTAAAAAACTACCCGTCTTGGCCATTCGATCGCAACCTTCGGGTGGCATTATTGACCATTAGCCAGTACCAATGGAAAGCATATCACTTAGGCTTCTTAGAATTCCCTAATTTGTGCATTTCGTTAGTTGTTTGATGGCACGTTTTAGTTAGGAAAGTGAAGAAAAAGTTAGTTTTGGAGGAGCATCTGTGACACACCCCTAGAAGCTTTTATTGGTTAAACTACTTTTCGAGTCAAGGGACTCGCTTAGAATTGGATAGGGACCCTCTTTGGAGCCTCCCGATAGATGCCGATTTAATTCCCAAGGCTAGTGTGGTCTAAAAGGGTGCTCGGGCCCATAGGAGCAAAAGAGTCATTTTGATTGAAACTTACCGACATGAGACCGGAATGGATTTTATTCGCACACAAAAGTGTGTTTGACTACCCAGAGGTAGTATGGTATGGTCCTACCGCTTTGAGAAACTTGTACTTCCCAATGACTATGCTGGAGTGCCCAAAGATAAAATGGTCATTTTGACTAGAGTTGACCGAAACGAGACCAAGATTAGCTTGAATGGCATATTGAACATGGCGGATTGTCTATGAATACTTTTAAAGGTGGTCTTACCATCATGAGAAATTGGTGCTTTCTTGAAGGACGTGCCGGAGTGCCTTAAGGGCAAGGTGGAGGGTGGTCTTACTATCTTGAGGACTTAGTACTTTCTCAAAAGACATGCCTGAGTGTCTTATGGGTGACATGGAGGGTGGTTTTATTGTCTTGAGGACTTGGTACTTTCTCAAAAGATATGCCGGAGTGCCTTAAGGTAGAATGATCATTTTTTACTGATCGGGCTAGTAGGCACCAATGTTGATCTGAATTTACGAGTGTTTTTTCATCACTCCAACAGTTGTGACGGGTTGGTTTCTAAAGGTATCTTTTCCTTTGATAAACATGCCACAGCCAAACGGTGCGTTCAGTCCCATGACACTGGATTGTTTGCGACCTATCAGTGCCGACCTATTTATGAGTGTTTTCTCACCACTTCGATGGCTTAATAGTTTGTGAGCGCTTCTGCCACTTTGACGATTTAGGCGATTGATTCTGAAGATTGTCTAATCTTTGGAAAACTGCCTGATGCCAAAGGGCATAACAGGCATTCTACATCGACGAGCTAGTAGGCGCTGAAAGTGAATTGTTTAAGATTTGTGAGTGTTTCTGTTACTTCGACGGTGTGGGTGATTAGTTTCAGAGACTGCCTAGTCTCGGAAAGCTACCTAGAGTGCCTAAGGGCATTTTAGTCATTTTGGCTTCGAAATAGCCAAATGAGCTTAGAAGTGCATCTTTGCTTTTGGAAGGTGGATTGGATCTTTGGAAAGCCGATTGGGGCTAGATTGTTTGTGAAGTTTTTCTAGAGGATTGGTTTGCACCGAAAATTGCCGAGCGAGCAAAAATGAGATGCTTACAATATAATTATGCTATTTATTTGGAGCTTTTTGTAAATACTGATAGATTTGGGCCTTCTTTAAATAAGTTTTCTTTTGTTTTATTTGAAAATTGCACCAGGGTTTTTTTGGATAGAAGGGGATATTCTGTAAATAGTTCTAGATATTTTTCAAACAATTTCTTGACAGCATATGTTTTTTGTAAATAATTTATTTGCTGACTATTTTAACAAAAGGGCAAAGAAGGACTATTTACAGAAATGATACAATATATTTTGCAATAATAATTTACATTTTTCAATTATTAAATTTTATATTTGTCACATTAAAGATTAATTTTAGGGGTAATTACACTTCATCCCCTTGTGATTTGAATGAAAATCATATGACCTCCTGTGGTTAAAAAATGAGCATATAACTCCCTTATGGTTTTGACTTATCTACAAAGTGGCTGAAACAATGATAGATTTGATAAAATGACAAAATACCCCTTCGAATGACAACTCTTTATGTTGAATTATTAAACTCTTTCTGACAAAAATACCCCCACTTTCAAAAATAGCTCTCTCTCTCTCTCTCTCTCTACACAGTTGTCGCGCCCAGATTTTTTGCTCTCGAGAAATACACACACAAGTGGAAAAAATAATGTATTCTCTCGTTAGAACACATTCTCCTAGAAGAATGAGTGCGACTAGGTTTGAATTGAGAATACGTTTGAATAAAGAGCTTTTGGAAAAAGATTCGGAGTTGCCACCTAACTTAATTAAAGTGAGTTAGGTCACCTAAAAACTAAGCATAATCCGAAGACTACACTTAGGATTTTTAAAAACAATTTTGAAAATACTTCCTCAAGAGAGGGTTTTTAAGAAAACAGGTTGTTTGGCAACTTTTGAAAAATATTTAAGCCCTTTTTTAAAAATAACTCGAATTTAGTCTTTCGAAAACAGTGATTCTAGGTTCAGAGGTTGGTTAAGTGTAGGAAAGACGCACTAAGCCATCACCCTACCCCGCCCTTGCGATACCTATATGTCTATTCACCCTAGATTCACCTATGAGAGTCTTCGATTAACAATTGTCCAAAACTATCTACTTTAGAAAAGAATTTTTGAACAAAACATGATGCATGATATGTAAATGCAATAGAAAGATTTAAAATAAATTTGGAAATAAATTTGAAACAACTTTATTTGATTTTAGAAAAGAGATTTGAAAAGATAAATTTGAAATTGGAAAGTTTTAGAGATTTGAGAATAGATTTTTTGAATTGGAAACTTGAAATAAATTATGAAATTGGAAGTTGGAAAAAATTTATAGAAATAGAAGTTTGAAAAAGGTGGTGACCGCACCCACGAGGGTTGTCTACGTATACTTTTTGAGGAATCAGGTCAGTCGTAGTTCGGATAAGAGTTCGATAGAAAATAGAAGATTTGATTTGAAAAAAGGAATTGAATTGGAATTTGGATTTGATTTGAATTTAGAATAAATTATTGGAAATTGAAATTTGAAATTGAAAAGATTAGACTTAAATTTGGAAAGATAGAAGTTTAGGAAACCTGGACTTAGGAAGATAGGATTTGGACTTGAGATTAGGAAAGATTTGACTCGAATGTTGGACTTGGAAGATTAAGAAAAGATTGGATTTAGAAAATATTCGAATTAGGAAAGGTTTCATTTAGGAAAGATTCGATTTAGGAAAGTTTCATTTTAGAAAAGTGAGTTTTGTGAAGGGAAGTTTTCAAAAAACAACTTTGAAAAGGAATTTTGAAAAGGAGATTGAAGAGAATTTTTAGAAAGTGTATTGGAAAAATAGATTTTTAGAAGAGAAATTTGAAAAGAGAGTTTTTGGAACGTTCATAAAAATATCTCACTTTTCTAAAGCGATTCTAACCATAAGAAGGCTAGAACCACTTTAGGATAGTGGTTTTGAAAACAACAAGATTTGAAAATATGGATCATAATGGTCACTTTAAATGTAAAACTTTCCTAAAGCAACCCTAGCCATGGAAAGTCAAGAATCACCTTAGGATTGTGGTTTTGAAAACAAGTTTTGAAAAAGAAAATTTAATGCAAGTTTTGAAAACAACTTGGAAAATGAATTTTGAGGAATGCAAGATCATGATATGCACAATGCAAGTTGGGGTCGTGAACATACAAGGTTAAGGCTTCACCACATAATCAAGGGCACCGAACCCACGTGGTCTCCGTTTAGACTAAAAGAAAGCCCCGGACACGATGACCTTCACTAGCCTAATCCTACACATGGACCGGGAAATCACTTGTTTCAAGCATGCAAGAAAGGGGGAGAAGAAGATGGGGGATTAAAATAGAAAAAAAACCCAAGTGGGTTCGGAGAGAGAAGAGAGAAGGGAAAGATGTGCAAATTTAAATAGAGAGCCTGCCTTGTGTCTTCTTTATTTTGCTTTGCTTTGCGCGTTTGTTTTTCTTGCTTTGCTTCGATCTTCGCTTCAGTCTTCGTCTTGATCTTCGAGAACTTGTCTTGATTTTCGAGAGTTTCGGGTTGCAGCACTTTGAGTCTTTAATGGAGGCTTTGGAGGCCAGTGTATGAGTGCATATGAGAGCTAGGGTTTGTGTATAGGGGCTAGGGTTTGAAAATCCTAAAGAAAACTAAGGTTTAGGGAGGCTACAACCTCTGTATATCGAAGAGTAGAGTTTTTAGACTAAGTTTGCAGACCTTTTTCACACTGGAGGAGGCTCTATATTTATAGAAAGAAGAATGACCTAGCGTCTGTTGTAGTGGCGCCAGGCCAAAAATCCTTCTGGTCAGGCCAAATTTTGGCTTGGCGCCACTACTAGTGGCGCCAGACATTTACGAAAGTTTTAAGGTCGGCAAACATTGTATCTTCAGAAGATTTGGGCGCCTGTACTAGTGACTACCATGCAATTTTTAGTCTAGCTTCATTAGGAGTGGCTCCGAAAGGTCTAGGAAGGATTTAAGGGATCGGGAATGGCCCGAAAGGCTAGAAAAGGACAGGAACCCTTGGGATAGTGTTCCAGGGGTAACGGACTTGAAAAAGGATGTCAGGGTTTGTTAGAGGGGTCGACCGAGCCATTAGGGGCAAAACGGTCAATCAGGCCTAAAAGCTACCTGGACAGACTCAAAATGTTCCGGAAGAAGACTCGAGATTTGGAAACATTATTTAGAATGTTCTCAAAGGTTACCGGTTTGATACCCAAAGCCGGTGTGGTCAGAAAAGGCAACCAGCCCACCAGGGGCAAAACAGTCATTTTGCACCGCGTTTGTTGGAATCGACTCAGAATGATCTGAAAAAATAATGAAAGGCTGGGAATACTATAAAAAGCATTCTCGGAAGGTTACCGGTTTAATACCCAGAGTCGGTGTGGTCCCTAGGGTGTTCGAATACCTAGGGGCAAAATGGTCATCTTGACCGGAAAGTCTCGGAATTTGCTTGAAACTGAGGACTTAGGTACTATCTCGAGAAACGTGCCGAAAATTGGCCCTAGGGCCAGTGTGGTCATTTTTCACCAAAGTGAGCTAGCAGGCACTGGTGTTGACCTGGATATTAAGTGTTTCCATCACTCTGACGACGGTCCTGTGATATAGGGGTTTGTTGGCAATTCCATATATCAACCTGTTTACGAGTATTTTCGCTACTCTAATGGTTGCGATGTTTACGATTACTTCCACTACTTTGACGGTTCGCGATCATTCCCAAGACTGCCTGATCTCAAGAAGCTGCTAAATAGACTTAGCGCCTGATGAATCAACTTTCTCAAAAGGCGTGCTGAAATGGACATTTCTGCATTTGCGGGCTAGCAGGCGCCAAAGGTGGACCGTTCTACCATCTCGGCGACTTGGATCTTATTCCGGTTGACGGGTTTGAAGGGACTTACCGTTCGGAAGAGTTCATTCAAAAACGTGCCGGACAGGATAGACTTACCGCTTCGAGGAATCAACTTTCTTGAGGGAGGGATTGGAATTGGAATTGAACTTGAAAAAGGGGACTTACCGTCTTCAAGAAGACGTGTCTGATTTGGAATTGGACCGAAACACTGCCCCCAAGGGGATTTTGGTCATTTTGCCTCTATTTGGGCCTTGCGGGCCCACATAGCGATGGATTGACTAGATTAGACTTGAAAAATTGAGTTGACTCAGAATATGTCCATATTGACTTGAATACAAGTCTGAACGGACTGGAGACTGCTGAGCGGTCAAAAATAGGGTGCTTACAACTGCCCCTCTTTTTCTGTCTTTGCTTGTCGAAGATAGAAAATGATAGAGTAAGAGTCTCATGTTGACCGGGAGGCCGTCGGAGGGATGGACTTTGAAAATTTTAGGAGACGAGAGTGGAAACAAATATTAGGCCCAAAAGGCCTTTGAAATCGAGTTTTGGCGGGAAAAAGGGTGCAACTACCTAGAATTGGCAACTGGCACCACTCCTTTGGAAGAAATGGCTTGGCGCCCCTGCTAGTAGGGCCAGGCCTGGGATCAAAACCAGCATTTGCTGGTTCGACGCTACTACAGGTATTAAAGGTTTTTCGCAAAACCGAAAGGCATTGCGAGAAAACCGACTTGGACATTGAAGAAGCGCTTCTTGGAGACCACGGGGGATTGCCGAAGGTGAACGCCGTTACCAAAAAAGTCGTCGGAAGAGAAGGTTTTGGCGGAGAACTTCAAGAGGTGAGTTTTCTATCTTATGTTGATTTAAACATGTAGAATTCCGTTTAAGTCATGTGAACAGTGAAAATTGATGTTTTGATATGTTTTGAACACTGTGGTGTTGTTATTTTTGTGTTTTGATACTTGTTTGATTGAATTTGAGTGATTTTGCATGATTATGTGAAGGGGGTTTTTGCAGAAATTAGGGGTTTGTTCCTACAAGCTTGGGTGTTGAGTTTTTTGACTAGATTTTTGTACTATGTGCCTTAGAAAAATGTGTTTAACAGTCGTATGAAGTTTCGTGATTTTTTAAAAACTTGATAAATTTTTTTGTTTTTGAAAAATAGAAAAATACTTAGAAAATTAAGAAATTGATGAAATTTTTAGAATTTAAAGTTTAGAAAAACTTGAGAATATTTTTAGGAAACATTTGAGAGAATTTTGCAGATTTTTAGGACATCTTTGAAAACCGTTAACTTATTGAACATGTGTTTTGAAAAATTCAAAAATTTGAAGGTTATGCGCAGGTGTTGATGTTACATGATTATGATGTTGTGAAGTGTACGGTTTATGTTTTGTGCTGATGTGGTAGGTGTGGTAGGGACCGTTTTTAAGCGGAACTTTGCCAATTTTTTTTTTTTTTTGAAATTTAGGAAAAAGGTTGGAAAAGTTTTTAAAATAAAATCTTTTTGAAGAAAAAAGACAAAAAACCCTTGATATTTTATAAACTTGTTTTGACTCGAAGTTGACAAATCAAAATGTGTAGGAAATTCATTTTGACGTAGAAGATTAAAATCAAAATGTGTAGAAAATTTATTTTGACTTAGAATTGGATTTAAAATCAAAATGTATAGGAAATTCATTTTGACTTAGAAGTGGAATTTTAAAAATCAAAAGGTATAGGAAATTCACTTTGACTTATCACTTGAAATCTTTTTTTTTTTTTGGTTATTTATTTTATTTTATTATTATTATTAACTGCATATACCGTATATTCACACCTCTTACCATGCTTATCTTTCCAAGATGGCAGATGTGGGCGACGATGGTTCTGAGAGGAGACGCCGCTCCGGGAAGGCGGCTAGGACAAATTTTGTTAGTGACTCCAGTTGTTCTAGGGGTAGTCATCGATCCACTAGACGGGCCTCTTCCAGTCAGAGCAAACAGGGGGTTAGACCACCTGTCAACCCCTTTCCTTTGGTTGAGCAGGCCTTTGCGGAGAATATTGGTGCTGAGGAGGAGATACCGGGTCTTGGTGACCAGGTGACTGGTTATGGGAGAGCCTCCTCTAGGCATAGGCAGACGGACGCTGATTTGGGTGACTTGGAGGTACCGGACATCCCACCGCTCGAGGATCTTGCTTATCACCCCAGTGTATATTCTAGACAGCATTTGTCCCCTCCACGGGTACACACAGCTTTTAGAGGGGCTGTTCATCAGGTCTTCGTGACCATGCAGCTGGCTGCTCCATCATATCGTGCTTTCTTGGCTGAGATCGGATTCAAAGCTTTCATGGGATTACAGCTAACTGCCTGAACCGACATCTGGTGTAGGCGCTTATTGAGAGATGATTTGGAGAGACTAGAACTTTCCATTTTGTTGGCTTCGAGTTAGGTCCCACCCCCTTGGATTGGGCGATCATCACGGGGCTTTCCTTCGTTAGTCAGCGGATCACCTTACAGTCGGTCAGCAGGGACGATGCATGCATTCTATTAGACTTGCCCCCTCCTGAGCGTTCTAATTTCCCAATTTCCTAGCTTAGTCGGGATGACAGTACCTTTGTTGTTGAGTCATCCCCTGCTCGGCATGACATCATGAGGCAGTGACTTATTCTGTATATCATTTTCAGCTGCTTCTACAACAACAAAACAACAAGTCACTCGTACCTTTTTGGTTGGTGAGCATAGTAACTGATCTTGGGGTTTTATCTGAGCTAGATTGGGGGTCCTTCTCCTTTGGTTGCTTCCTTCGATCGATGCGGGTCCAGACTTCTTCCAATTGGGGCAACATGACTAGTTTTTGGCCCTTTCTTGTCTGCTAGAGTTATGAGTACCTACTTGTTCGTCGCCCTGCAGTTATCGAGGACGACCTTTATCCTCATGCTTTGAGGTGGGCTCATGACCGGGTGGCCCAACGATCGGAGATTATTGATTTTGTGATGCTCCGGGCTGACCTAGAGCTCATTGAGGTGAGGGACATGACTTGGCGGCCCTTCATTGGATCAATCCATCATGAGACAGTGCGGTACTTGGTCCCGTTGTCCCAGTCAAGGGCTGCTTTTCTCAGTGACGATATTTGGGAGTCCTATCTAGGAGAGCAGCACTTGCGGCAGTTTCATGAGGAGTTTCGATCAGCAGGAGCTCTGCTAGAGTATATGTTTAGAGCTTTGGTGGTGGGAGTGTCTATCCCCTATTAGGAGTGTCAGCCGGGTGCCGGGTTCTTGCTTCCTCCAGACACGGATTATGCTGCATACTTTGGGGCTCATTCTATTGGTGCCTTCACCCGGTTTGAGGTAGTAGTCTGCAGGTATGTTGTTGCCAAGGAGGTGGTTGACTTGTGGTGCAGTGCAGGGGGATACGTGCCCCAGGCTGAGTTTGCTATTGTGAGGGATCAGAGGGACCAGTACTAGATGGAGCAGGATCAGTTCCAGGTGGAGGTAGCTTCCTTAACTGCTCAATTATCCCAAATGGGCGGTGGTGGGGTATGTTGGCTTTTCCCTTCTTCTTCTTTTTGCTCTGCTACTGGTTAGCTATTTCCTCTGCCCTGCTAATTCCGGTCCTGCCTTTTTTTTGCAGGATGCTGGTGCTTCTAGTAGTTATCCACCTCCTCCAGATCTAAGTTTCGGGGACTTCAATCTTGAGGACATTGATTTTGACCTTTGACAGATGCCCCTTGCTATAGACCCTGATTTGCTTTGGCCCCTTATCCCTGAGATGCATTTATGTTAGACAGCTCTATTTTTGTAAATTTTGTACACAAATGGATGTTTATCGTAGTTAGATATATGGACATGCAAAGATACTTATGATTTTGATAGCTAAGTAGATGATCAGATGCATGTGACGGATAATGATGCTGCATATTTATTACATGAGTTGATATCGAACTATGTTGGTGACTTTTGCTTCTACAGGGAGTTATATCCTATATATGTAAAGCTCATGTTTTTTTTTTTTTTTTAATGGTAACTCCTTCTTTTTCGGGGATTTGGCCTCTCCTCTGGCTCGACTTTACCTTGATCGGATGATAGCATTTCGTAACTTTCTCAACCTTTCGACCACCTCCGATTCTCTGTTTCAGGGTTAGTGTATGGGATTATTGGGCTGAAACTCTCAACTCTTGGAGCTTTGGCAATGGCTTACTCGACCTTTAATAGAGCGATAAGTGGTCAATCTTTTCAATCTAAGGAGACTTTGTTTCAAGACCGAAATAGGAGCTAGGTTACGGGGTTTCTGAAATAACGGGATATGCAGGCTCAAATTTGATGTTGTTTTCAGCAAGGTTTAGTTCCGTACCGTCTTGGACTATTTTCGTTCCAATAGGGTTAACATACCTTCTCAGCTTTGGCAATGTGTCTAGCTCACTAGATCAAGCAATCTGTTTTCAATTAGAGAAGACTTTTAGTAAGGTTGTAATGTAGGCTATGGTTTCGAGGTTTTGCAAGAAAGGGTAAAGGCTCGAACCCATTGTTTCTACTGGGCTTCTTTGTAACCTAGGATCACCTTTAGTTCCCCTCTTTTGTTCTTACTATAAACTTCTCGGGATGACCCTGATTCTTTTCTTTCGACCTTTCTATATGCTTTGAGATCGACGTGACTCACTTCTCATTCAGCCTTCCCACCATGCTTTTCAAGATGGCACAGTCATGGTTTTCTTAGGGCCCCTTTTGGCTTCTTGCCCCTTGGCAATTTTTCTTTTACTCTTTTTTTTCCTTTTTTCTTTTCTTTGTTTTCTTTTTCTAAAACGAACATTTCTTACAATCCCCCTTTTCTTCTCACCTCTTTTTTTTTTTTAGATCATTCCTCATGTCAATTCAACCTACACGTTTGTGGATAGTGGTCCCTAGGTTAGGGTTTTCTTAAAAAGAAAAGTAAGTGGCTCAACGGGTTTAACAAGGGTTGTTCCTAACTGTATGGAAAGTGAAATAAGGGTCTCTCTTTACTTTGAACTAAATTGGTTGATCCATAGAGCCTCCCACGCTACCTTAACATGATAAAGGGTGACTATCATTCCTAAAGTTTGCGATTATTGTCTGCCCCAGTGTGGGGAAACGGTCTTGGATCGGGGTTGACAAGGAAAATTTTGCTTGTTGCGAGGCATTAGGATTTAAGCAAAGGGAATATAAACACTTTTGTTTTTATATGGGAAAATGAAAGATGGCTCATCTTCAATTTGATAATCCGGGCACACATCGCTTAGCTTTAGTGTCTTGCAAGTATTGCCTCTTAATAGTTTTCTCACTCATCCTTGTCATCTCTCTCTTTGGAAAGCTGATCATTTGGTGAGTGTTTAACTCATGCTATCATCCCTTCAAATTGGATCCTTCCATAAGATAGACCATGGCCCCTTATGTAGGAAAAATTCACCATTCACAAAAGAAACATAAGCTAACAGCAATGAATGAAGAACCTATCATTTGATTATTATTATTATTATTATTTTACGAAAAGCATAGAGTTTTTAAGCAATAAGAAAATATAAACATTAATTTAAAGACGGGAAATAAAAAGGATAGAAAGAAAATGGGTCAAAACACCCCTCTCTTGTACGCTTTTGAAGGGATTCTTGTATTCTTCAGTAGGGCTTTGGGACGATGCCCGTATCAACATTCCATCCGTGGTTGAGATCTTCAGCTAAGGCAGGACGGGTAGACGCTTCTCCTGGAGTTCCAAGTGAGTTGGCAGCGATGATGTAATTGTCAGCTTTCTTGACCGTCTTGCCTTCCTTTCCTTGCTCCTTAGTTTCTACAACAAACCAGTGGGGTAGCTTGCCTTCTTCCAGCTTAATAGATCGAGCTCGGGGTTTTCTATTCTGGTGTCTGGCCGTCCCTCAGTATTCCTTAGATACGCATAGTGGCAAATTCTTATCACAGAGTTCGGATAGCTGCTGGTCAACCTTCTTGGCGAATTCATCTACAAATTCATTTTCGGGGACTGGCTCATTATCGGGGTTGCAACTCAACCAGGCATGACACTGCTTTACATCTTCACATTCCATTTCCTCCCCATCCTTGTAATATATCTCTTGCCATGCGGCGAACCAAACCTTGTCGTTACCAACTTTTGTAATGATGTTGACAGTGGGGTCTGGTGAAAAGTTCGCAATGGCTTTTGGAGGAGGATTCGCCGGTCATAAGCCAATAATCTTGTTATCTATCAGTTCTTGAATCTTATGTTTGAGGGTCCAGCATTCTTTGGTGTCATATCCCTGGCCTCCTAAATTGTACTCACAGTATGCCTTTTGGGTTAAAATGAGGTGTCAAGGGATTGGGTCGAGGTCGAGGGGGTATAGGTTTCAGATATCCCGTAGCTAGGAGACCGAAGTAAGTTGTGGTTTGGGTACACGCAAGTTTAGTGAAAACTCGATCCTTTGGTTTCATTCGCCTCGATGTCCTGGATAGCCTAAAAGGGCGGGGGTCAAGTCCTAGTGCAACAACTACTAGGTCGGTGGAATTGAAGGAGTTTCGAGTTTTATGTTTCAGAGTGGGACAATTTCTGGTGTCAAGGCCAAGCGGATGGGATTGGTACTCATAGGACAGATTATAGGATTCCGGGGTTTGGTTAAAGGTTGGCCTGAAAGATGCAGGAATACAACAAATGGCCTGTGGAGGTTGTTGGTGAACAATGGTCAGAGTGTGATCTTGGTCTTCCCTCTTCATCCTTTTTCGCCCCTCATAGGTTTGGGCCTGGGAGGATTTTGCCTGCTCATGGGTTGCACGGGGTAAGAGTGAAGAGAGCATGCCTTCCATTTTAGCCATCTTGTGTCTGACTCCTCTCGCTTCAGCTAGTAGTAGAGTTAAGGCATCGAGTGTGAGTGACTCCATGGGTGTTCCTTAATTTTTGGCCTGTAGCGGAGAGAACCCTTGAAATTAGCAAAAGGGAGAAGTTAGTGTTTTATTTTGACAAAATTGTATGCAATGTATGCCCTAGGGTGTCCCTACTTAGGAGAGAGACTAATCATGATGACTTGGCTCACTTTTGGAGATAGAGGATTTGCCCCTATATGCAGATACCTTACCGTCAAGCGGGACCCCTCATTCATGAAAACTAGAGGAGTACATAAAAAAAATTTTTTTTTTAAGTTTAAATACAACAATGTTGAAACACATTTTGATAGGGGGAGGGGAAACATGTTTCCTTTGGGGTTACACCTATCTAATTTTACATATGAAATCTTAAACTACTCTTGAGTCTTTGGATTCGCCTTCTCTGGATTCGATGTCAAGGAGGTCACTAAGAGACCTTGTTGATCGGTTGCCCCTTGTTTTCTTGGCAACCCTATCTCCGTGAGCGTAGAGGGATTGGGGCCCCTCTTATGGAATGAATTGATATGCATGTCATGAGTCCTTAGGGTTACATGGGAACCCTTAGGGTTTGGGTAGCTTTAATGCAAGAGAGAGTAAACTAAGTGTCACTCTCTTTGGGTTGATCATATGCATGAGAATGCAGCGACTTGAGTTACTTGGAACTCTTGTCTTAACATGGAATATGAGATGCATGGATATAGGGGCATAGAATATAAGGAGAGAGAATGCAGTTGAAGTAAACATGCATGCATGAGCAGTTAGACAGTCATTGTAACAGTAAAAATACAGTTATTATAACAACAGGAATAAGCAGGTATAAATGAAAGTAAGAGCATTTGCCCTTTCCTCCATGGTTTTGGAAAACAGTGCGCGTGTCTTAAATTCGGCAGAGGTTTGGCTATGCAAGGTGTCTATATGAGTATGATATTGAGGGTTGACTAATGCATCCTAAAAAGGCTTGGTCTCCAGATCTTCAAACCTAGGCCCACTCTCTAAGATGGTGCCATGATCGGTTGGTGATCCGAGCTGGTGAACCATCAAGAGGCCGTAGGCGAAGAAACTGAAACAGCATCTTGCCCACAACCAATATATCGTTTCCCCTTTCTAAATAGAAGGGTCATATCAGGGTAAAAATGTAAGTATGCAAAACACAGGTGCACGTGCAGTGTGTGTGCGATTTTTGAAAGCGGAGGAAAGAGCCCAACAACTCCCATCCATCATGTTCATCACGTTCATGCATAGCAGTAATTAAAACAACAATGTAAACAAAAACACACCTATAAAACAAAGATGCAAGAGTTAGTATGTGGATTGCAAACTTAATACAAGATAATATGAATGGAGTTAAATGCATGTTTTTGGAAATTTGATTTTGAAAATTGGAAGTGGATAGAAGTGGACAAGTTAATCGAAGACTCTACATGGGTGAAGGGTGAAGAGACATGACTATGGCCTAACCTCTAAGTGTCCCCAGTGGAGTTGCCAGCTGTTGGGCCCAGATTTTTCGCACTTAAGGAATACATACACAAGTGAAAAAAATATTGTACTCTCTCGTTAGAACTAATTCTCCTAGAAGAATGAGTGTGACTTGGTTTAAATTGAGAATAGGTTTGAATAAAGGGCTTTTGAAAAAAATTTGGAGTCACCATCTAACTTGATTAAGGTGAATTAGGTCACCTAAAAACTAAGCACAATCCGAAGACTACACTTAGGATCTTTGAAAACGATTTTGAAATAACTTCCTCAAGAGAGGGTTTTTAAGAAAACAGGTTGTTTGGCAACCTTTGAAAAATATTTAAGCCCTTTTTTAAAAATAACTCTATTTTGGTCTTTTAAAAACAGTGATCCTAGGTTCGGAGGTTGGTTAGGTGTAGGAAAGATGCACTAAGCCATCACCCTACCCCGCCCTTGCGGTAC
The DNA here is from genome assembly GCA_033060915.1 of Euryodendron excelsum. Classification (NCBI taxonomy): domain Eukaryota; kingdom Viridiplantae; phylum Streptophyta; class Magnoliopsida; order Ericales; family Pentaphylacaceae; genus Euryodendron; species Euryodendron excelsum. Next base: position 32,062,768 of record CM065383.1, on the reverse strand, counting down.
CTACAGGTCTATTCACCCTAGATTCACCTATGAGAGTCTTTGATTAACAATTGTCCAAAACTATCTACTTTAGAAAAGAATTTTTGAACAAAACATAATGCATGATACGTAAATGCAATAGAAAGATTTAAAATAGATTTGGAAATAAATTTGAAAAGACTTTATTTGATTTTAGAAAAGAGATTTGAAAAGATAAATTTGAAATTGGAAAGTTTTAGAGATTTGAAAACAGATTTTTTGAATTGAAAACTTGAAATAGATTATGAAATTAGAAGTTGGAAAAAAATTATAGAAATAGAAGTTTGAAAAAGGTGGTGACCGCACCCATGAGGGTTGTCTACGTATCCTTTTTGAGGAATCAGGTCAGTCGTAGTTCGGACAAGAGTCCGATAGAAAATAGAAGATTTGATTTGAAAAAAGAAATTGAATTGAAATTTGGATTTGATTTGAATTTAGAATAGAAGATTGGAATTTGGAATTTGAAATTGAAAAGATTAGACTTTGATTTGGAAGGATAGAAGTTTAGGAAACCTAAACTTAGGAAGATAGGATTTGGACTTGAGATTAGGAAAGATTTGACTCGAATGTTGGACTTGCAAGATTAAAAAAAGATTGGATTTAGAAAATGTTCAAATTAGGAAAGGTTTCATTTAGGAAAGATTCGATTTAGGAAAGTTTCATTTTAGAAAAGTGAGTTTTGTGAAGGGAAGTTTTAAAAAACAACTTTGAAAAGGAATTTTGAAAAGGATATTGAAGAGAATTTTTATAAAGTGTATTGAAAAATAGATTTTTAGAAGGAGAAATTTGAAAAGAGAGTTTTTGAAACGTTCATAAAAATATCTCACTTTTCTAAAGCGATTCTAACATAGGAAGGCTAGAACCATTTTAGGATAGTGGTTTTGAAAACAACCAGATTTGAAAATATGGACCATATTAGTCACTTTAAATGTAAAACTTTCCTAAAACAACCTTAACCATGGAAAGGCTAGAATCACCTTAGGATTGTGGTTTTGAAAACAAGTTTTGAAGAAGAAAATTTAATGTAAGTTTTAAAAACAAGTTCGAAAACGAATTTTGAGGAATGCAAGATCATGATATGCACAATGCAAGTTAGGATCGTGAACATACAAGGTTAAGGCTTCACCACATAATCAAGGGCGCCGAACTCACATGGTCTCCGGTTAGACTAAAAGAAAGCCCCTGACACGGTGACCTTCAATAGCCTAATCCTACACATGGACCAAGAAGTCCCTTATTTAAAGCATACAAGAAAGGGAGGAAAGAAGATGGAGGATTAAAATAAAAAAAACAAACCAAGTGGGTTCAGAGAGAGAAGAGAGAGGGGGAAGATGCGTAAATTTAAATAGAGAGCCTACCTTGTGTCTTCTTTATTTTGCTTTGCTTTGCGCGCTTTGTTTTTCTTGCTTTGCTTTGGTCTTCGCTTCGGTCTTCGTCTTAATCTTATGAAACTTGTCTTGATCTTCAAGAGCTTCGAGTTCCAGCACTTCAAGTCTTCAATAGAAGATTTGAAGGCTAGTGTATGAGTGTAAATGAGAGCTAGGGTTTGTGTATGGGGGCTAGGGTTTGGAAAACCTAAAGAAAACTAGGGTTTAGGGAGGCTACGACCTCTATATATCGAAGAGTAGGGTTTTTAGACTGAGTTTGCGGACCTTTTTCACGCTGGAGGAGACTCTGTATTTATAGAGAGAAGAATGACCTAGCGCCTGTTACAGTGGCGCCAGGCCAAAAATCCTTCTGGCCAAGCCAAATTTTGGCTTTGCGCCACTACTAGTGACGCCAACCATTTAGGAAAGTTTTAAGGTCGGCAAACAATGTATCTTCAGAAGATTTGAGTGCCTGCACTAGTGACTACCATGTAATTTTTAGCCTGGCTTCACTAGAAGTGGATCCGGAAGGTCCGGAAAGGATTTAAGGGACTAGGAATGGCCCGGAAGGCTAGAAAAGGGTAGGAACCCTTTGGATAGTGTTTCGGGTGTAATGGACTTGAAAAAGGATGTCAGGGTTTGTTAGAGAGGTCGACCGGGCCATTAGGGGCAAAACGGTCAACCGGACCGAAAAGCTGCTAGGACGGACTCTGAATGTCCCGGAAGAAGACTCGAGATTTGGAAACATTATTTAGAATGTTTTCAAAGGTTACCGGTTTGATACCCAGAGCTAGTGTGGTCGGAAAAGGCGACCGACCCACTAGGAACAAAATAATCATTTTGCACCGGGTTTGCTAGAATCGGCTTGGAATGATCTGGAAAGATAGTGAAAGGCTGGGAATACTATAAAAAGCATTCTCAGGAGGTTACCGGTTTAATACCCAGAGCCGGTGTGGTCCTCGGGGCGTTCGAATACCTAGGGACAAAATGGTCATCTTGACCAAAAAGTCTCGGAATTTGCCTGAAACTGACTGGAAGGCACCTAATCATGTCGAATCGTCTCTAGGACGATCTTGGAAGGGTGGACTTACTGTTCTGAGGACATAGGTACTATCTCGAGAAACGTGCAGAAAATTGGCCCTATGGACAGTTTGGTCATTTTTCACCGGAGTGGGCTAGCAGGCACTGATGTTGACCTGGGTTTTAAGTGTTTCTACCACTCTGATGGCAGTCCCGTGATATAGGGGTTTGTTGGCAATTCCCTATATCGAGCTGTTTACGAGTATTTTCGCTACTTTGACGGTTGCGATGTTTACGAGTACTTTCGCTACTCTGACGGTTCGCAATCATTCCCGAGACTACCTAATCTTGAGAAGCTGCTAAATGGAATTAGCGCCTGAGGAATTAACTTTCTCAAAAGGAGTGTTGAAACGGATATTTCTGCAATAGCGGGCTAGCAAGCACCAAAGGTGGACCGTTCTACCATCTCAAGGACTTGGGGTCTCGTCCTAGTCGACGGGTTTGAAGGGACTTACAATTCTGAAGAGTTCACTTGGAAACGTGCTGGACAGGATAAACTTACTGCCTCGAGGAATCAACTTTCTCGAAGGAAGGATTGGAATTGGAATTGGAATTGGACTTGAAAAAGGGGACTTACCGTCTTCGAGAAGACGTGCCTGATTTGGAATTGGACCGAAACAATGCCCCCAAGGATATTTTGGTCATTTTGCCTCTATTTGGGCCCTACAGGCCCACGAAGCGATGGATTGACTAGATTTGACTTGAATATAAGTCTGGATGTACTGGAGACTGCCGAGCGATCAAAAATGGAGTGCTTACAACAGTCACACACTTTCTCTAAAGAACCATGTCAAGGCCTCACGTTATGCAGTCCATCTGTATCTATCGTGGTTATTTTTTTAGTATAGCTGAATTTCGACCCAAAATAATAGGTGCAACATCACCTTAATTTGCCTAGTTTGACCTTTGCTGAAGTTATTAATCTGTCCATATGTTGTTTTGCCTAACATCTATCAAAATTATTTCTCAAAACTCATATCTACTAGAATCTTTATATATAACACCAAACCCACTCCGATTAATTAGAACACATCTGGATTCTATCGACTAATATAGCTCTTGACTAAAAAGGGTGGCGGGCGGGATGCTGAGATATCCTGCCTTGTTTAAGGTCTATAGCCTAACTAAGTATAAGATTTAGAATCTACTCTCACTAACAATTCCACCACCAGCCAAAGTACTATTGGATTTTCTTCTAAAAATAGGGCCTTAGGCCTATTGTCAGAAACTTCACTCAAAATCACTCCTGGTGGCATTTTCTAAACTCCTTAAAGCACCTGCACCTTGCATTATGCTTCTACCCCTTTCTTTATGTCTTTCCATATGTGTTTTACTACTTTCCAACCAGCCACAAGCACACACCCCATAAAGCTCACTTTAATCGATAAAATAAAAATTATTAGTGTTATCAAATAAAAGCCATCGTAATCATCCTTTTTCAAACTCAATTGCTGTTTTAAAAAAGTGAGACCCTTTCAAGAGCATGTATGCTCTATGTTTATCGCTACCCAAATACCTCATTATCATAAATACAAACGCATCAAAATAGGCAAACAAGCTACTTAACTGATAAAAGTCGTTTCACCACTAAAATAGAAAATGGGTCCATCCTAAGACACAAGAAAGGCAAGATCACTACAGTCTTTGTACTACCCTTTTTTTTTTTAAATATTTTTCATGGATGACCTATATATGTTTTAATAGGTCCAATAATTTGGTGACATAATCACTAGTTCCTATTTGCACCGACTACCATCTCCATGTTTTTTTTTTTATTTTATATATTCTGATAGGTAACTATGTTTAGTATCAACTCAATTACATAACTGAATCCATGGGGAGTTGCCAGTGACAATGGGTTTACTTTATGATGATAGTGAGTTTTTAACAACGATGGATTGACGGTTGGCCTGCAAATAGTAAGATTGGTTGAAGAGTCATAAGTGATGCAAAAACTCTAGCAGTTGACGCGAGGAATGGAGTTGCAAAGATAGAGACATTAGGAATGTAGAGATGTGAGGGAATTGTTCTTAATTTATAGGTGAACAGGCCTACAAATGCATGCTGAGTTTCAAGAGAGTACCCTATCTATCAAGCAGTAACTTACCAGGCTTAATGTTTCTGCAATAGACAACATGTAACATAGAAAGGTTCAAAGTATTTGAAAGCTCATTGCATATTTGTTGTTCATCTACTACTCCATCTCAATCATCCAATAATAATCTACATTAATAAATAAAGGGACAACACTGGTTTGATGTCTTCCACAAATTGAAGCTATGTATTTTTTAGTTTCCCATGTTATTCTTTGAAGATCATTTTATGGCCACTCAAATGCTTTTGTTATTCATTTACTTTTATAGGGAAGATATGTAACTCACTTTTTTATATTATGCGTACCTTCAAACAACAATTACTTCAGATTTAGTTTTTTGAATCATTCATGGATTTCCAAACAATCCCCCCCCCCCCCCCCCCCGCGCGTTTGGAGACATGGGGGCCAAAAAAAGGAAAGAGGGGGATGGGGTTTCTCTTACTTTGGGCATAGCGGTCCCCTAGTGGGAGGCTCATGCAGTGGGCTATTAGCTCAGTGATAGAGCACGCCCCTTATTATTACATCGTTGTGCCTGGGCTATGAGGGCTCTCAGCCACTTGTGGTTGCCTATTGTCTATCTCCAACCCAAAACCCCCACCAACACTGGTAAACAATTATCAACTATTAAGCAACAATCGTGACCTGTGTTTTTATTTCTTACTCAACTCCCGATTTTGGTAAATAATCTGTTGACACCTAATTTTGCACCCCTAGTCCACATTCAGACTTCAAGTTGGAGTATGGCGACTGTGTCTGGTTGGACCACCAAAACTCTATACTTAAGGTCGGAGACCTCCAAAGTCAATCCAAAGATTGGCGATCTCATTTGGTCTAAATCCATACACTAGAGGTCTGAGACCTCCGAAGTCATGAAGCCCGAGATTGACCACCACATTCGGTCAGACTCTAAAACCCTAAGTCTTACAAAATCCTAATCAGAGCCTCCAAAGTTATCAAGGCGAAGATTGCGTCTTGTTGGACTCTAAAGCTGTTAATTGGAGGTCAAAGACCTTCGAAGTCATTAAGCCAAAGCTCGACGACTGTGTCCAATTTGAGTTTAATACCCTAAAAGAAACCAATGATCCATGACCACCAGCTTCTAAAGTTGGAGTTTGGCAATCGCATCCAGTCAGACTCCAAAACCTTAAACCGGATGTCAGAGACCTCTAAAGTCATTAAGTCGGAGTCCGATGATTGTACCTAGTCAAACTCCAAAACCCTAAACTGGAGGTTGGATACCTCTGAAGTCATCAAGCTGTAGTCCGACGATTGTGTCTAATGTCACACCCCATTTTGGGTGGTTTAATGATAAGTCCCCTAAAATGTGACGTGACAAAACCTACAAATTTCAAAACATAACTAATAATAAAGGATCAAATCAAAGGCAAAATAAAGAAAAACAAACGACTACTAGATAATAGAAGTTGGTATATATATCATGACATCATAGTTTCAAGTTATAAAACATTAAGGCATTGCACTCTAAACCACAACCATAACCCAAAACAGTTGTATAATTGTATCAAATCTCTCTATGAGATACAACATATGTTGAGAATTTTGTCTCTTGTTTGATAGTATTCTTTGTCCCATATTGGAACGTTACCAACATTTAGTTGGGTATTTATTAGTCAACCAATCATATGGACTTAGATAAGTTACAAGCCCAATGGACAAATATGAGCTTCAAGCCCAATGGATGCCTGGTATAATATAAATGCGCATCGCGCACATCATGCGATATTTCACGATAGCACTTAGCACGCACTTCGCATGCACACACGCGGTTCATTAGAGAGCATTGGTTGGTCTTTTATTTTTGATTACTTGATCAACGGTCCTAATTAATTCGATGAACATGTGCGTTTTTTTCAAACGACTAGGCACTGGCAGTTAATGTGTCTGTTGGTAGGGGTGTGTCTTTCTCTGATAAGACATATTTGTCTATATATATTAGAAGTCTCTCTCAGATTAATTGATTGTAACTTAAGGATTTTGTGCGAGTCTTTAAGCTTTGCGGACTGCAGAACTTTGGATCAGTGGCTTTGTTGTATCTTGGGAATGATCTTGCCTGTAACCCATCAGCAGACTCAGAGTAATGGGGGCAAATTACATTCTAAAAATAGTGTCTTTAGATACGCCTCAAAGTCTCCATTTAAATTTGTTCCAACAATTTTAGAATGTAATTTCCATGAAATGAAGACAAAGAAGAACATGACTTCGTTCAAGATGATGAATTAGGATCTGGTGAAACTGGATCAATTTGATGGCAGCAATTTTAGTCGATGGAGAGACAAGATGATCTTCCTTCTTACTGCGATGAAAGTATACTACATTCTAGACCCAAACCTTATACCCTTGCTAGAACCATTTCCAACAAAGACTGCAAAAAGGAAGGAAGAACGGCTAAAATGGATTGAAGATGCTCTACTATGTTGTGGACATATCATGAATGCACTTTTTGATCGCTAATACAATTTTTATAAAGATACTAAGATGGAGACAAAAATCTGGAATGCTTTAGAATACAAATACAAAGTGCAAGAAGAAGGTACAAACAAATTTCTAATTGCAGAATATTTTGATTTTCGTATGGCTAATGATAAACTTGTGCTAGACCAAATTCATGAGGTACAAAGCATTGTTAATAAAATCAATGCTCTGAACATTGTGCTTCTTGAATCTTTCCAAGTTAGAGCCATTATTGCAAAACTTCCATCGTCTTGGAAAGATTACAGGAAGAAGCTTCTGCACAAGGCAAAAGATTTCTCCCTAGAATAGATTCAGAAGCATCTTCGGATCAAAGAAGAATCTCATAAAAGGGATAAAAAGGGCGATATTCAAGAGAAAACAAATGTTCATAATGTGGAATCTAAATCTAACCACAATCATCCTAACAACAAAAAGAATAACAATTGCTATAATTGCCAAAAGAAGGGACATCATGCCAAAGAGTGTCGTTTGAAGAAGAAATAGAAAGAGTCTGCAAATTTGGTGGAAGAAAAATTTGTGGCTATGGTAATTGAAATTCACATGGTAGATACATCTTCTAGATGGTGGTTTGATTCTGGACCTTACACACCACAACAAAATGGTTTAGTCAAAAGAAAAAATCGTACTCTTATAGAAATGGTCAATTGTATGATTATGCATGCTCAATTACCTTTGAATTTGTGGGGTGAGGCTTTACTTACTGCATGTCATTTCCATAACAGAATCATTTCTAGAAAGACCAATTTATGTCCATATGAACTATGGAAAGGTAGAAAACCTAATTTATCATATCTTAAAGTGTGGGGGTGTTTGGCATATTATAGGGTTCCAGACCCTAAAAGGACCAAGTTGGGTCTAAGGGCAATGAAAAGTATTTTTGTTGGATATGCTGAACATAGTAAAGCTTATAGACTTCTTGATACAGAGTCTTAACACAATTGTAGAATCTCGTGACATCAAATTTTTTGAAAATAAGTTTCACAGTGATTCTAAAGTTGTAGAGGCTGAAAGTTCTTAGTTAGATTCTAATAAGGAATTGCAACTCCAAAATAATGGCACAAAAAAGTTGGCCCTTAGTGAAAAGCCTAGAAAATGTCAAAGACCTAGGAAAGAAAAAGCTTTACATCCAGATTTCATCTCATCTCAATCTATTATTTTTCTAGTAGACGGAGATAGAAAAAAGTTACGAATAAGTTTCCTATGGTATTAAATCTTGATGCTAACCCTAAACATACTCGGAGGCTATTAGTTTTAGAGATTCAGCATTTTGGAAAGAAGCCATTAATGATGAGATGGATTCTCTTATGTCTATTCGGACTTGGAAATTGGTGGATTTACCCCCAGGTTCTAGATCTATTGGCTGCAAATGGGTTTTTCGAACTAAATATAATACTGATAAATCAGTACAAGCTTTTAAAGCGAGACTAGTAGCCAAAGGTTTTAGACAAAAAGAGGGCATAGACTATTTTGATACATATGCACCTGTAGCCAAAATTAGTTCTATTCGAATACTAATGGCTTTGTCTTCAATATATCACCTACAGATTCATCAAATGGATATTAAAACTGTGTTTTTGAATGGTGATTTGGATGAAGAGGTTTATATGGATCAACTGGAAGGGTTTGTCCTTCTTGGAAATGAAAATAAAGTGTGTAAGTTGGTTAAGTCATTATATGGTTTAAAGCAAGCACCTAACAATGCCATCACAAATTTGATTCATGTATTTTATCAAATGGTTTTATTCACAATAGTGCAGATAAATGTGTTTATTCTAAGTTTACAAGAGAATTTACAGTGATTGTTTGTTTATATGTTGATGACTTGTTAATCATAAGTACTTACTTTGAAGGCATACTTGAAACCAAGAAGTATTTGACTTCAAACTTTAAAATGAAAGATCTTGGTGAGGTTGATACTATCTTGGGAATTAAAGTTAAAAAGCATAGTGGCGATTATGCTTTGTGTCAAGACTACTACATTGAAAAAATGCTTTTAAAATTCAAGCATCTTGGTTTTAAAGAATTTAGTACACCTTTCGACTTGTGTATTAAATTAACCGAGAATGCTGGCAAAGCAATTGCACAGCTGGAGTATGCTAGTGACATTGGTAGTTTGATGTATCTTATGCATTGCACAAGGCCAGACATTACTTTTACGGTTTGTAAATTGAGTCGTCATACGAGTAAACCCAATGGAGAGCACTAGAGGGCACTTAGTAGAGTTTTTGGTTACCTTAAAAAAACCATGGGACTTGGACTATTCTATAATGAATATCCTAGTGCGTTTGAGGGATATACTGATGCCAGTTGGGTCATTACCCAAGGAGATAATAAGTCCACTTCTGGATGGGTATTTCTTCTTGGAGGTGGTGCTATTTTCTGGGCATCCAAGAAACAGACTTGCATCTCTCACTCAACTATCGAATCTGAATTCATAGTTTTATCAGCAACTGGCAAAGAGGCTGATTGGATTAGAATTTTTTTATTAGATATTAAATTATGGCCTAAACCAATGCCTCCAATTTCTGTTCATTGTGATAGTGAGGCTACTCTTTCACGAGCCTATAGTAGTACTTACAATGGCAAGTCTAGACACGTAAGTCTTAAACATGATTTTGTAAGACAACTAATACAAGACGGAGTAATCATTATCATGCATATGAAGTCAAGTAAAAACTTGGTTGATCCACTTACCAAGAGTCTTCCTAGAGAAGTGGTAAGGGTGACGTCCTATGAGATAAGACTCAAACCTTTTCAATAGTCACAAACACTGGTAACCCAACCTCGAACTAGAATATCACTAGTCACGGGTTTAATGGGTAAAAACAAAGTTGTTGATTAGTGACTGAGAAATCCTGATTTAGTCAGTGTCATCCATTATGTCATCGATTCTTAATGAGGTTTAAAATGTTACAGTAATGGAGACACATAAGAAACCTCACCTATGTGAATGTAGAGGTGGTGTTGCTTCTCCCGAGAGTTTTGATTTGCTTTTTGGATCGTTCATGAAGTCATGAGACACCACACGGCCTTAATAGTGCTAAAGCAGTTTTATTCTGGAATCCTTGTTATTAGAATGTTGTTATGTGTATGATATATCCGGTTTGTAACATTTAGAGTACTTGGTTTAAGGCTACTGCCACCATTGACTCTGATACAACTTTGATATATTTGTACTAATTGAAGATTTAAGTTGCAAGAGACCTTCTTGTATTCATAATGATGCTGTTATTACTCTGAGAGAGTTGTTTTTATATATTATGTTTATCATACTATCAAAGTGGGGAATTATTGAGACTTTTGTCTATTGTTTGATAGTATTCTTTGTCCCACATTGGAAAGGTACCAAAATTTAGTTGGGTATTTATTAGTCAACCAATTATATGGACTTAGATAAGTTACAAGCCCAATGGACAAATATGAGCTTCAAGCCCAATGGATGCCTAGTATAATATAAATGCGCATTGCGCACATCACGTGATATTTCGCGATCGCACTTAGTACGCATTTCGCACGCACATGCGCGGTTCATTAGAGATCATTGGTTGGTCTTTTATTTTTGATCGCTTGATCAATGGTCATAATTAATTCGGTGAACAGGAGCGTTTTTTATCAAATGACTAGGCACTGACAATTAATGTTTTTGTTGGTAGGGGTGCGTCTTTCTCTGATAAGACATATTTGTCTATATATATATTAGAAGTCTCTCTCAAATTAATTGATAGTAACTTAAGGATTTTATGGGAGTTTTTCAGTTTTGCTGACTGCAGAACTTTGGATTAGTGGTTTTGTTGTATCTTAGGAACGATCTTACATGTAACCCATCAGCAGACTCAGAGGAGTGGGGACAAATTACGTTCTAATGATAATGTCTTTAGATATGCCTCAAAGTCTCCATTTAAATTTATTCCAACAACATATGTAATGAGTATTGCTTACAAAACTCAACCTCCCTTAGACTATACTTGTACAGTGGACAACTTTTACGTATACCTGAAAAGTAATCCATAAAAGGTAAGCTAACCATGCATTTAATAAGTATATCAATATCATACAAATAGAAAACTTGTAAAATAGTTATGGATCTAGATTTAGCTCAAATAATTTCCCATCAGAACATTTTATAAAATCATAATAAAAATTTAATTTGATCTATCAATAGAAACATAGTTGCAGTGAAATCAATCTGTAATAAACACTCATTCTAGGCAGAGCCGAAGTGGCATAGGACTCTATGAACCTAACAAACAAATAATATGATGCAGATAATAATAAATCCACATTCCTATGTTCTTGCCTTTAAGATGAGCTTCACCAAACTGGGTTATTGCCTTTTAATCATTGGATAGAAGATATATATACATAAATATAGAGAGAACTTTCAAAAAAATTACCTATATGATTATAATAAAGGAACTCCAGGGTCATTTCTGAAGCCAGAAATTTAATGAAGCCACTTTGATGTAACAGTTTTTAGTTATAAAATAAATCCAAAAGAACTTGAATTATTCACTAGAATGGTGAGTTTATTTATTTCCAAATCATATGAGGACTATTAAGTAATTTGATACGAATAATTTTTTAACCACTGCCCCTCCTTTCTATTTTTTTCTTTCTACTTGCATAAACTCATTCACCTTTTATTTATTTATTTTTATTTCCACTTGCATAGAATGGACATGTCTCAGAGTTTAGAAAATGGTTTAATATTGCATAGAATGGATATGTTGGGAGAGTTTAGAACAATTAGAAGAAGAATGATCGGTTCGATTGATCAGAGTGTAGAGAGAGAAAGAGAAGGAATATTTGACCAAGATTATAGGGGTTTTAGATAATGGAGAAATGGTATAGGTTTTTAGAGTGGAGATATGTTCTACAGACAACTTTTTAGAGCTGTGAGTTGTACATTGGAAATTTGTTTTAGATGTGTTTAAGTTGTATATACACAAGCACTAGTGCTGATTTTTTACTTTTTATTATTAAGAACTGCTAATTAAATCCTGCATATTTTTGAAACAAGGGGATCCAAGTGCCTAATAATGCCAAAACATCAGGAGAAGTCGGGGCTGAAAGAGTACATCTCTTAGGCTGGAAGATAGCTTGCTATCCAACTCAACATCTACGATATATTTTTCAATTTCACAATACTTCAAGCTAATTTTGAGAAGGGTAAAATTTATTGATACTTTACTGATAAATTCCATCACTTCTTTTTTCCCAGAATATCAACATAAAACATTTTCCTTTCAAGAATTCCTGCTAATTGACTTGCACAGGTTATTGAAAACAAAAAATATTACATGATGACATCCCCACAATCTCTTCCACGAGCAAGAAAAGAATAAAAACAGAGATGCAAAACGAATATGATTGCCAAAACAGGTCATGACTCGGGATGGATCACCACTGTAACTATACAAACACAGCTGCACAGAGCAACATAGTTCACAAACTGTTTCTCACCAGCCAAAAGCATCCTCGAAACTGATGCAGAACAAGGATGCTCTCTCTCTCTTTTTCCAATTTCATTTACTAGACTTCCTCGTTTATCTGAGACCTGTAGATCAGGCAATAATATAAAATTAGTTGGATTCAGGACATTAATTGCTACTCAAATTCAGAAAAGTTTAAGATACCATCATATTAAGGGTCACAGAATGCACAAAAAGAAATCCTATTCTCTTCCATTACATATTATAAATTTGCAACAGGAGGTATCTCCCATGAGAGAGAGAGAGAGGATTTTTGGGAGAAAAATAAAATAAATAAATTCTACCTTACAACCCAAAAGAGTTGCTCATAATGTTCTTCTCACTTTACATACAAAAATTTAGAAAATCTCCAAATAGTGTACGTGAGCAAATGTAGAAAAACTATATACTCAACTAGAAACTCCAAAAGTAATCTCATAGCTCATCATCCCAGTGAGATCATATGACACCCTCATGGACCATAGACATTTTCTTTACATTGCAAATCCACTAAAAATATCTTGTAATTAAAAGAAAATAAGCACACTAGGATTTCAAATTTCAACCTGTAGGGAAAATGATCCTTTGTGGCAAAACCAGCAAAGACAATATGCACTATTTCAACCAAACTTACAAAAATACTCAGGGTGTAGATGAGGACACAGAAATTTCACCCACAACTTACTGAAGTTTTGTTGGTTTATATCTACCTAATCCTCTAGTAATTAATAATCAACAACATAATACTCTATTAATTAGTAATATTTTGAGAAACTAATTTCATTCTATGGTAGATAAATAATTCCATTATTTACTAATTCATGAAATCTAGCAAAAACCGTTTGTACTATTAACTATGATTTGTAAAAAACACATAAGTACTTGAGTATCTATTAGATACAAATTACTAGTAACATTAATACAATAACACGAAAGAAGGGGATTAGAAACCCCCAAATAACTTAGGTTAGAATTTCTAAAATGAAAAATAATACCTTAAAAATAAGTATGCATGCCCTATTATAATGTTGAAAGTCCTATGATTGTGAATGAATTTTTTTCTCTTTTTTTGTTAAAAACTAAAGTGAAACTTAATGTTTGATAGGTTTATTAACCAATAATGTTTTAATGCCCCGAGATTAGTAATTATTAGAGTGTCAAATACTTTCACATCACGATATTTTGTAACATAGCCACATAATCAATCTTAATCAATCTTTAACAGACAAAAACACCCTGAAAAAAGAATGTCAATAACATCTCATTTGGGGTAAGGAACTAAACACTAAACAGAACATGCGCCAAAAGCTTTTACTTGCACAAAATATTCCAACTTAGCAAACCTGCACATTAGAACAGATCCATCTCATTTGGTTTTTGTTTCCTTTCAAAAAAGTTCTATGTAATTAAGAGATAGAAATGCTTTTTGAAAATAGGAAACGGAGAAAAAAGATGATCACCAAAAACTTAATAATAAAATGGGACTCTTTCTGGTCTCTTATGTTAGGAGTACAGGGGTAAGAATCAGAAATGTTATGGCTTTGAGGCGTATCAATAGAGGCTATCCTTAAAATGATATTTCCCAGTATGTTGCTAGAGGGTCGTAGGCGAATCACTTCCAAGACAAGCTTAAAATCAGCAAATAGCAATTGTAGACACGCAAATTTTGGCCATAAAGCCATAAATTCTAAAAAATTAATTGCCACGATTCTTGGGGGAGATCATCAAAGCTTGTAAGAATGGCAAATCATGTGCCCCCACATGTCAAAGTTATGCAGTCTTCAGGTTGAGAAGTTTTACGCTAGTTACATTATGCCCCTTGTTGCATGGGACACACAAGGAATAAAACAAGTTGGAGGAGATACTTGTTTTATTCCTTGTGTATCTCCATACATATATTTATTTGTCATTCTCTCTTAAAAATTAAATAGAAATAATTATCATAAATCAATTCAAGGTTATCAGAATTCTCACTAACTTCCATTATAAATAAGGGGGTACCCTTCAAAGATGACGATAAAATTTTTACCTACAACAAGCAAGAGAGAGCTTTACAGATTAAAACTTCTAAAGACCTAAAGAACTTTCCCATTCAACCGTCTTCTTCTTGCACGTTCTCTCAACTTCAGTGTCAAAAAGACGATGGTTGGCCTTCCTCAGTAGCTATGTGTGTGTAGAGTATAGTGGGAGGTGAGTGATTAAATCTGTAGAGGGTGACCCTCTGGGAAGTTAACAACAAGCGCTGTCTAGGCGGAGAACCACCGAAAGTAGAGGAGAGAGAGTTGAGGCGGTCCTAGAAAAAGAGAGAGTGGCAGTGTCCCAAAGATCTTGGAGAGATTTTGGACAGGTTGGTAGTGAGCATTCAATGTAGAATGAATGTCTTGTCAATGGCGAATGAAGGCTCCCTTTATATAGATGAGGGAGATACTTCATGATTGATTATTCAGCTGTCGAGATTTTCGGTGATTGGTTCCTCAGACCTAAGACGGAACCCTTTGTTGATTGACTCCTCAATCTAGGGCTTCTCGAAGACCGACATTCTGAATGTCAACTCTGTATCTCTGTAGGGATAGTGATTCAGTGATTCAGATGGTTCAGGCATTAAATGCGTTTTGTCGTTTGCTTGGAGATCCCTCTCTCTCTAAGACCGGCTGGAGTGGCAAAGCCCCTCGGCGAACCCTCTACTCTAGTCTTCAATCCATTTATCTCTTAATGATCCCGCGTGGAGGTCCCTAGGTCCTGCTCCCAACCTAGGTTATGGAGAATAAGTCATAGAGAATCATAGAAAATTATGCAAGTATGGAGATACGCTCGGCCGCGAGATTCCATGGCCGAGCCAGGAGGTGCCGAGCGCTAAGCCATCAGCAGGCGACGTGGAGGAGGATGTCTTAACTCGAAAGAGGCACTCTTTGCGCTTTCCTCGGTGGGTAAGCTAACTTGGTGCACACGTCGCCTCGATGGACTGTCACGTGGAGCCAAGCGTAGGAGGAGTGGTGAATTGCTGGAGTGTTCTTGTACAAAGCGGAGTTGGACACTTGTACCTACACTATGCTTGCATCTCTTTCAACATTTTCGCTACTGAAGAAGAGTGACCAAAATTATAAAACCAATGTTCTAAAAAAGGTTTGCAAGTAAATAGCACTCGATCAAAGGGGAGCATAAGCAAGTTCAATAGAGCAAAGGAAGCCAAAAAAAAAAAAAAATTGAGCGCCCCTACGCGAGCCTTATTGAAAAGGCCTGAAGATAGCACGTTAGCTCTTCAGCTTGATTGTAGGGATATATTAACGCTTTACTAATAATATAGAAAGGGCAAGCCAAAACCAACTCCTAACAAGTTGCTAAGTTTAGCTTTTACGGCTACCTACTTTAGAGAAAATAATTCAGTGGTCAAGTGGTACTGTATACTCAATGGTAATTCCTATCAAATAGTAATACATGATGTGTGAATACATAAAAAACTTGAGTTTGTGTAGCAGTTGAGAGACTTTTAAAGAAACATCCTATCAAATTTTTTCAAGTGGTATTTTTCTTAAAAGTCTTTCTACTACTCCACAAACTCAAGTTGCTGATGTATTCACATACCACATGTCACTATTTAATAAAAATTATCACCGAGTACTTAAGTACTACCTAACCACTAAACTTTTTTTCATACTTTAGGGCTTATGTAATATATAAAGAAGAGCCCTCTTAGGGCCTTTTTGTTTAAGGGCTGCTCGCCTTTTGAATAGAAGGAAGTGGGATAGCGGAGGTGATTTCGGTAAACCGATGCATGAGCTGAGGCTCCCATGTCCCGCCGACCCTCCGAAAAAGTCAGGTCGTAAAACGGCTCATAGGGAGTCAAAAGCAAGCAGAGTCAAAGGCGGGTCAAACTCACATAAGCAGAGGGGGAGACATTATTCTTTAAGGATGAAATGTCGATTGTGTTGGTAATCCCCATCTCTTTAAGCACTTTTCCAACTTCTTCTTTGATGAAATTAAGAAGATCCAAGTAATGCATGGCAACCTTTCGAGAAAGTTTGTTCCATAATAATTAAAGGTAGGTACACTGTCAGTCAAAAATTAATTCTTCTCCGCGAAATGTTGAAATCATGGAAGGCGTAGGATGTTTTCACATTGGAGGAAGTTCTAGTGGTGCCTTCATGACCTTAGCAACCATATGTGAAAATTTTTCACGAGCAATCAGATCTAGGTGTAGCTATCAATTTCGGTGTCTTGTTCATCACAAGATTTTCACACATTCAAGCATGTAAGTCAAAGGAATAGGGACCATCAACAAAGCCAACACTTTCTTCAAAAATCAACTCAATGTATCAACAGGCATATTGAGATTCTCTAACTGCAACTCTCCTTCTATGTCTTCTAGCAAAATTGAAGAAGGCACACCTTCGAAAAGTTTATCCCCAAGACATAAATCATCTAAGTTAGAAGTTCTGGTTTTCTTTGAAGATTGCTTCAATGGCAGTCTTCCTTGCTTGTGTAGCTTTCTCTATTTCTGAACGATGGCATACTTGTTGTCTGTATTGTTAACTGTCATGGTTTTATTAAGGGGTTTGAGGCCTATAGATGGAAGGCAACGAGAAAGAGTCTCTGCCTAGTTGATAGTTGATACTTGATACTTTGGTTGGCTTGTCCTTGGCATTCTTGGCCAGAGCTTAATGTGGTTCACCCTCATTCCTCACCCTTATTTTTCTTAGCTCCTTGTGCCTTCTTCGAATCAGATTGTGCACTTCAAGCAATGAGATCTTGTCCCTCTATAAGTTAGTCCCTATGCACCTTTTCCCACCATTTACAAAATGACGTAATAGTTGTGTCTCCCAAAGCTGGTAGATGAAGAAGCAACAATGCTTCTGAACTAGTCTTGTATCGAATGCTGATATGCCAATATTTAAGTGTCACATCTAAAGTGGTGGAGCTTATATCATGTTCAAGATCATTCAGAATATCTTGACAACGACCAAAACGATGGGGTTATACGGTTCTATAAATAAAGACTTGTTGCAACGAAAGACCAAGTGACTTGAATAGACACTAGTCAAATATCCAAAGTCGAAAAAGGGTTTTGCATGATTCCGTCATCAATAAATAGCTCCTTACTATTCTTGAAGAGTGAAGTCAAATTCCAAGCTATGCCATCACATCTGTGGATGAGGGTTCATGCTGTCAAATTCATCAAAATACTTGGCTTCTCCTCCAAAATATTTAGTCATCCTGGAGTCAAATGGTGTGATTGGCATAAGATAATGAGTGTAAAACTAACATGCAAGCCATTCGTAGATGTAATGAGTAGGAAAGTAAGAATCTAATTGTCCAAGAGTGGATGAATTAGCAATCTTGTTCAAGCCCTTGTAAATATTGGTTAATACGGGAATTGTGAGGCAAATTTCTGAACCAGATTCTATCATATTTGCAATTTTGAAACTGGTTGGGTGAATGATATTGACCTCTTCATTTGGAAGGACAAAGGTGCACAACCAGCAAGAATATAAGGCAATGTGATAAGTTTATTTCACCAAATCATCTTTAATGGTAAGACTAATGGAAACAACCTTTTATTCCTTTGACCTCTTCTTAGGATGGCCAATGTCTCCGTTTGGATTCCAAGTGCCCCGAAGGCGACTAGACTTCTTCACTTTTCTAGGTGGAGGCTCGGTGTATGATGATTCACCTTTATACTAGAATGCAATCCAGTCATCAGTAGAGATGCTGCCTTTCTTGCCATCATTGGTGAGAATAATAACAAATATTCACTGTATTTTGGAATAAATCTTTTGCTTTATTCATCTTCACCAGTTAGCTCTACTACGCATGGAATAATTTCATCATAGAATCTCCCAGTTATAGGGAGCTTTCCAAGGATATGCAAATTTAGAGACATAGATAATTCTCCTACAGAGGTATGAAGTGAATATGTCTGCGAGTACCATGCTTCACAAAATCCTCGAAAGATGTCGAAATTCCCATCAAAAGTAAATAATGAAGCATAGATTGTGCAATAAATGCCAACTTTCTATAAGATTGTGTAGTTATGAGTTAGCTCATCTTCTAACCATCCCCAATAATTTGGTATAAAGGTGAATCACCATTAATCTTCAGAGTAGAGCCCCAACGTGCCTTACCTAAGATAATTCTTCGACCCAAAGTTGAGAATGAATTGGGGTAACAGATGCAATTTTGTGAAGTGTAGATTGCAAGAATACTCTAGAGTCAGTTTCTCAAGAGACCTCAACTATCCAATCGGTCAATTTCGAAAATTCGCCAAGCAGCATATGGGCTGATCAATGGTTTGTGAATGGGTAGCTCTGCGCCATTCTTGTCAAGGTCGCTTTCATCCAATGCAATAAATAAATATTGTCCCTTTGAAGAAGAAATATCAGTAAATACCACCGTTGCGCAAGTTGAATTTAAGTAAATAACTTGAAATGAATGGACCCAGCAAATTGTAGAATCAAATGTCCTCTGAATACAAGTTGTTCCTCAAAAAAAAAAAAAAAAAAGGATACAACTGAGGTATTAAGACAAAAGGCAGCAATGCAAAGAATAAAACATATACGAAGATGCTACTTTTCTTCTCGGAAAAGGTTACACGTGCTAATGTACAGTTGAGTATGCTTGAGTTATGCCTAACAGAAAAAAAAAAAAAAAAAAAGGAAAGCACTAAAGAAACTAACCACCTTATGAAAGCTGAAAGAGTTACTTAAGCATTGTGAAACAGCTGCAGAATATTTCATGTCATTGAGATATGTGCAAGATTTATAGGGCCTCAGTTGAAGCATTGAATTTTGAGGCAGGGTATACATCAAATTTCAACACTAAACCTACATGACAGTATTTTATAGAAGTTCTTTCGATCTGCATCTATTAGAGGGTTTGAATCAGCTTACAGTTTGACCGAGTAGCAGGGATTGGCAATTTTACTGAAATGTAGCACAAACTGTATACACTTACATGGCCCATCATAAACTGTATACACTATATAAACTGCTTCATGGCCCATCATAAAAAAGTAATTTAGTCCTTTCTTCTCTTTAATTATTAATATTTGTCACATAGCTACACATGCATAAACTGTATACACTTACAGTTCATAGCATAAACCGTATAAACTTACATGTCGTGTGACACCATTGAAGCTTGCAATAATCAGTGAATCATAAGCCGCCACCTGTCAAAATGTTGACTTCTAGTTGACAACTTTTAAGCTAATTAAATTATGCCACTTGTTGCATGGGACCCACAAGGAATAAAACAAATATCTCATAAAATTAAATTTGGACTCGTGTCCATAAATATCTTTATTGATTATTATCTCTTAAAAAATAAATAGAAATGATTATCATAAAGTAGTTCAAGGTTATCAAGATTCTCTCCACACTCCACCACTGCAAATAGGGGATGACCCATCAAACAGAAGAACATAATTTTTGCCTAGAACAAACAAGAGAGAACTTTGCAAATCCAAAGCTTCTAAAGCCTTGAAGAACTTTATCATTTAATGGTCTCCTTCGCAACACATGGGAGAAGAACTTGTAGTTCGACTCAGGAACAAGCTCCAAGCCGTCGTGCCAACATTTTGAAGAGAATAATCAAACGATTAATTTCTTTGATTAAAAATTGTATCTGAGATTATAATACACTTATTCAAAAGCAATAAAATTTAATTTACTACAACAATTGTCTTGAATTTTAGACTCGAAATTGGGTGTGCAACAATATCTAAGATTTTCCATTAGAACTTCTCAAAATGAAATTTGTTTTTATGGACTGAAACTTGAAAGAGAAAAAAAATGAAAATTCAGAATAATATAGAACTCGTTTTGATCTGTATTTATAGAGAATGAAAGGGTGCAATGGTGCCTTTTTAGTTCAAATCCAAATAGTTGTGAATGTCTTTTTGAATTTAGATAATAAACTAAAAACATAAATGTAGCCTATTCATTGATTCCACATGCGCACATGCCATATGTCCAAGTGCCAAGTACGCAACTAAAACGCCACTAATGCGCGCAAGTGGTGCAAACCACTAGATCTCAACTTGGTGATTTGTGCAAGGTTTTATAAAGTAAAGGGAAGGAAAGTTTTAGAATCTTCCTAAACACAACTTCTCTTACCATTACAAGATATAAAAGGTAATATTCAAACAATCTCACACTTAGCTTGTAATGATTAGTGTTCAATCAAATACCTATAATATCATATGCATAAATGAAGGCATCTTTCGACTTAAACCTTCACTTAGTGTAAGTATTTCAAAGCCAACATTTCAACGTCAGGGCAGACCTAGGAATTTTGTTGAAGGACCACCAAGGTATTTTGGGGCTTGGCCTTAGTGTAGGTCGCGCCCATGTTTCAACGCCTTAATGGAATCATTGGTGGCCTCAGCTTAAACTAAGATCCCTAATTATTAGAATAAAAAATACTACACACATTACAATAATTTTAGTGAGACACCAAAACAAAGCACTATCATGGCCATGTCCCACATCCTCGTTTCATGAACACTTGAAAAAATAAACCCTAAAGTTTTGTCAGAAGCGGTACTTATGTTTCACAAAACTGAAGTTCGTTGCATGTCTCCGTTGGGTAAGCCAAATTTCAAACTTCATTAAGAGTAGCGATACTCATACTCAACAGCAACATCTAGCACTTATCATCATAGAATGGACTAATAATCTCAGTGCTACAATAGTCACTTATTAGTAACTTTTTTTTACCCATTGAACCTTTTAAACTAGTTATAGAATTAGTAAAAAGGTGGGTCCCTATTATTGGTGACTTGTTAGAAAGGATTTCAACCACATTCTTATGGATGTGATTTTCACCAAATCTCTCGAGAGTCCTTTTGTAAAAGTATCTGTCAAGTTCTGACTTAGACCTAACGTATACAATGTAAATCACACAATCAGAAACCGTCTGACATAGTCATGTCCTAGATTAACATGCCTAGATTTGCCATTATACACTATACTGTATGCCCTAGACATCGTAGCCTCACTATTGCAGTGCAAAGAAATGGTTGGCATTGATTGTGGCCACAACTCTATATCCAACAATAAATTTCTAAGTCATTTTGTCTTGTAGCAACTAAAGATATAAACTCTCATTCTATGGTGGAATGTGCAGTCCATGGTTGTTTCTTGAATGCCCATGGCACAGCTTCTCTATCAAAAGTAAGATTGATAATGCAAAATCCCCACTATGCTTCACTTTTATACCTAAGATAGTATTAACTTCATTTAAAATTTCATTTTAAAACTTTACGTTAAATACTTCTTAGTTTCAGTAACACCCTTTATATTAATCCCAACAATTAGCATGTCATCCAAATATTGATAAATAATAACACCATAAATCATCTGTAAATTTAGAATAAATGCATTTATCAACATTAATATGTCTACAACCATGTGAATTCTCATGCCATTACTTTGGTGCTTGTTTAAAGAGCATATAAAGACTAATCAATTTGCAAACTTTCTTTTTATTTTTAGGCATAATGAACCCTTCAGATTGTTCCATATACACATCTTCATCAATATCACCATTAAGAAAAGTTGTCTTAACATCCATTCAGTCGACATATAAGCCATAAATCGAGGTTGATGCCATAGGCAGTCTAATGGAGGTTATTCTAGCCACTGGTGCATATGTATCAAAGTAATTCATGCCCTCTATTTGCCTAAAATCGTTGGCTACCAAACTTGCTTTAAAGGTTTGTAACAACCCATCTATATTGTATTTCCTTCTAAACACCCACTTGCAATAAATAGGCTTAGAGCCTGCTGATAAATCTACCAATACCCAAGTATTATTGAACATTATTGAGTCCATTCCATCATTAACTGCCTCTTTCCAAAATACATCTCTTGGAGCCATAGCTTCACTAAATGTCTTTGGATCATCTTCTTTTCTAGCTCTCTTACTCCTATGTTCAGTAGGTATATCGAAAACATTCTTTTAGTTATAGAAGATGGATTGTTATAAAAAAAAAAACAGAACTTTATAAATGAGGAGATTCTATGTCATGTTTGGAATCATACAAAAATTTATTTTTAAAAAACTCAACATCTTTAAATTCCACTATGACATTGAAACCAAATCTTACAGTAAGCTTTGGGATTTTCTTCATATCTGACAAAAACACTTTTGAGACCTCTTGGTCTTAATTTAGTTCTACTTGGATCCCGAACTCTATAGAAGGCTAAACAACTCCATACTCTCCAGTATTCCAAATTGGGTTTCTTATCTTTCCACAATTCATAAGGAGAAACTTTGAATTTCTTAGAAGGTATTTTATTATGCACATGACAAACTGTTAACAATGCTTCATCCTAAAGGTTTATTGATAACTTTGCATTCAAAATCATGGCATTTACCATGTCAACTACTGTTCTATCTTTTCTTTTAGCCAAACCATTTTGTTGTGGGGTGTAAGGTGCCCTAATTTGATGAATAATGTCATTTTCTTCGAAATAGTTGGTAAAGTCATTAAGAAAATATTCACCACCCCAATCACTGCGAAGAATCTCTATCTTCTTTTTCTCTTAATTTTCAACCACCGATATATAGCATTTAAACATATCACAGGCTTCATCTTTACTTTCTATTAAATAAACATCGGTACACTTAGAATAATCATCAATGAAAGTAACGAAATATATATTGCCTCCTCTAGTTAAAATCCCATTCACTTCACAAACATCAGAATGCACGAGTTATAGTGATTCAGAATCTCTATCAACTTTAGGAAAAGGTTATTTTGACGTGTTTTGCTTTAATGCATATTTGACACTTGGTAATCTTATCATGTGAATAAGAAATCAAACCATGTTTAAAAATATTTCAGAGATCTAAAATTCACATGTACAAAACATTCATGTCATCAAGAAAGAGAATTGAACAACATAAATAAAACTATAATTTATTAATACTTGGCTTAAACATTCCATCAAATTAGTATCCTTTCCCAACAAACATCCTATTCTTAGACAAGATTAACTTGTCAACCTTTTGCCCGGCTTTAATACCTTTCTTACACGACAAATTTGCAAAGACTAAATTCTTCCTAATCTCTGGAACATGGAGTACATTGACAAAAGTAAGAATCTTTCTGCAAGGTGAATTAAAGCTCTACAACCCCTCTTCTTATTACTTTAGCCAAATTGAAATTTCCCATCAAGACTTCATGTCCTTCTGTGGCCTCTTCATACTTGTTGAATTGAGATTTGTCATTGCAAACATGAACGACCGCCCCAAAATCAAACCACCAATGATAGGATTTAGTTGCAGCCGCCATATACAATAATCATGCCAATTTGTACTTCAAAAATCATAGCACAAGTTCACTAGTTTCTTTCTTAACCAAATTGGCATTGTTCAATTAGCTAGCGTCTTTTTTCTTTTGTTTCTTTCTATTTTAGTCTTCTCTCGTGAAATGACCTTTATTTCCACAATTGTAGCAAGTCTTATTTGTCTTCTTGTTGCTAGAATAGTGGAAGTTATTAAATTATTCCCTTCAATGTGCTTTCTCTTGTTTCCGCCATTATTCTTCTAAATGTTCTATCCCACACATGAGACCTGGGAACTCACAAAGGACGCTGACGTCGAATCGAGGGGGCTTAGCTTGTACCAAGCTCTAAAAGAGTTTTTTTTGAGCGGGCGTACCATCGACATAGTTCACTTTAGAGCCGGACCAAATAACCAACTTCTCATCCCATATTTTAGCCTCTTCCTCAATTTGTAGATGTTTCAGAAGTTGCTCTAAAATGGAGTCCTCTGTTGTGTGCAAAAGTTTCTTCCTAAAATCATTCCAAGTATAAGGAAGTTTGGCAATTATGGCTCCCCACTTGCAATGATTTTGGATTCACAACTTTCAGATTCTGAAGTTGTCACTAGGACTTGCAACTCATGGATTTGATCCATTAGAGGCACATTTTCAAGTATAGAGAATTCATAGAATTTCATAATAACAAATTTATCTGCACCTTGTTTTTCATTGGTGTACTTCAATCCTAGGGCATCCCAAATTTCATCGGAGACTTGATTGATGAAAATAGATCATATAGACGATCTGAAAGTGTGTTCAGAATATGCCCTCTGCAGACCAATTTGTCTTCTTCATGCTTCTTCTGCTCTACTTTAATCTATTCGGTGTCATCATCTTTTCGTAAATTCGGATCCAAAAGACATGAGACTTTCAGTGCATTAAACAAGAACATCATCTTGTCTCGCCATTGAGTGAAGTTTGTTCCATCAAATCTGTCCAGTTTCACAAACTCCTGATTCATCACTTTCAAGGATGCCATATTTATTACAACTTGTTATAATATCACTTTAAGATTGTTAGGAATACAATGTGTAAGAATAAAATACGTCGCGGCTTTGAGGACCATTATGTTGCTACAAGATTTAGGTGAATCACTTCCAAGATACAAGAAAGGCTCTCTGAAAAGATGCTGACAAAAATATCTGAGCATTTTTGCTCATAACTTCTCAAAAACAAAAATTGCATTGCATGGAGTGAAACTTGAAAGAGAGAATGCAAATTCAGAATAATTTATGTCTTGTTTTGATCTGTATTTATAGAGAATGAAAGGGTGTAAGGTGGCGTTTTCGGTTTAAATCCAAATAGCTGTAACTATTTATTTCAAATGAACAATCATGACTGTTTAATTTAAATGAAAGTCATGAGCATTGGACCTTAAATACTAATTATCCACTGTCCTTGATACTGATACTATGTCATGCTTTCTAAAACAATTTAGATGCACATGGACCTTGCTTTCAGCTTCCATCAATCCTACACTACACAAGGTATCTAACTACAACAAAGATGAGAATTGAGCAATGCAGGAAACAAGATATGAAAGATAAACTTTTCATAAAATCATTTACATTTCTCATAACTTACCTAGTAAACTTCTCCAAATCGTCCACAGCCTGCTTCATTGCATGAAGACTCATTTTCTTCACCTGGCTCAAACTCTCAAACATTTAGCACTTACATAACAAAATCTTAGAGAATACCGGTCACATACAGGTATTAGCTTAGCCTGTGTTTCATGGACAACAATTGCAATCCTACCCCGAAACACTCAGTGCACCTGGACTCCACTTAAACCCACCAAATTAAATATAACAATTTTCATTATCATGAATAAGTTCAAGATGTACGGTAGTTCATGGAACTAGTACATAATATCAATGCACACAAAGTCTGTTGACGGTGGTATTGACAGCTCTGTACTGCAGTCGCTAAAATTACACAAGGTTTTTGTAGTTACCAGTGCACTAAAGGCCATGTGATAACAGCATTGGGGATGGTGGAGAGATGGTAGTGGTGTTCACTAAGTTTAACCAAAACTGTAATCATGCCATAACCAATAATTCAGCATATGGTCGAAACAGAGTATAATTAAAATGAAGAGTCAACCTGACTCCAGTAATCAACTAGCAAGATAGCATAGATTTGCATTTTGTACTTCTCTATGTGCTTAAATTGCAGAAAGCAGCAATGTCAAATGCTACAAATGATCTAGTGGACCAAGATATATTTAACACAATAAATTACATGGAGTGACAATAAATTGGAGAATCAAATGGTAGTTGACTCAAGAGACAACCATCTATAAAAAAGAAAAAGGTTATCATGCAACCATCACTGTACAATATAGAACTGTGCATGAATTTGCATGGCAAGCATAGAAACCATGACAGGAAATATGAAAATTGTAATAGATCATTTAGGACTAAAAAATAGTCCTAAAAAATGGACAGAGAAATGAGATGGTATACCTCCAGCTTGTCTTCCTTAGCCCTGTGATTTTTCGGAAGCATGCGGAATTCCTCCGTCAAGCGGACACACTCATGAACGTTTTCGGGTGACACAAAGTCAAGTGCAACCTTTATGCAAGACTGTAAAAAAATTAAGGAAAGAAGAAAAACATTTTTGAGATGATATAACAACATTATACAACAAGATTTTACGAATTGCAATGCTTATATTAATGTGATTTTAAAAGTACAAACCACTGATGCATTGCAAAATATCATGTATATCAATTGCTATATCAAACTAGGATATGACATTCACATCGCTTAAAAGTCACAAATATTGGAAACTTATGGGATTTTTTTTTTTTTTTTTTTTGGGGTGTGGGGGAAGTGAAAATTATGGGGCATATGGAAAAGTTATCATAAAAGTTTAAGACTAGCGATTTCCCATACCTAAAATACAAGGCACTCATATTAAAGTACAATAAATAATTAGCAGCACATATCTCTGTGTCACATCTCATATGTTAATATAGATTCTATTACATATATGGATATGGATATGAACAACAATATGGATCTCATTGCAAACCAAATGGGGTACAGATGAGCATGAGCAAGGTACGTATATCCATATCATTTTGGACTAAGAGGTGTACGTAGATGGTTCCACGAGCCTGTGCGACAAGTCTCGGGGATGCTAAGTTATCTCCACATATGGGGCACCCAGACTAATGAGGTCGCACCACGTGTCTTCCCATATGTTGCCTGAGTTAAAGCATATGCCTTAGCCATGGATGAAACAAGGGCAATTTCCAAAGCCCCATTGATTGAGCTTGGACCCACTCGACTAAGTCGAGCAGTCCTCCACTGAGCGCGCCAACTTCCACTTAAGTCTCATACGCTCAGATTTCCCTCAACCTGGCCAAACAGTTCTCCACCGAGCGCCTCATCCTTCCCTCATACACACGAGCATCCTCCAGTTGGCTCAAGCAATCTCCACTGAGCATACTACTCCACTTGGCTATACTTGTCCTCAAGAACTCTGCACGCCCTGGGCCTTGAGCAGGGCCTAGGAACCCATCCCCCTTGAAGTTGGCAACTTGGACAGGACAACGCCTAAGCAGCCCACATGAGGGGATTGGTTGCTAGAGCTAAGGGTTCATTAGGGTGGCTTGCCCCATCGTCCCTTAACAGATGAGCTTCTTAACCAAACTTACAGAGAAAGGCCTCCTCTAGGCATGATTGGACATATGGCACATCCAGCCACCTGTGACCACTACAATAACACCACCATCAGTAGTACAGTGCCACCTTTGATCATTTTTGCCTCCATCCACAGTTTGTCGCCACATGACAACCACCTGCCTCCTTGGCATGTGTGGCCTTCCCCATCAGGCTCCCCTATAATATAAGAGGTTCTCCATCTTGAAAGGACATAGACTTTCTCTCTCTCTCTCTCTCCCTCTCTCTCTCTCTCTCTCTCTCTCTCTCTCTCTCTCTCTCTCATACTTCCCAAAGGAATACCTCATCAGCTCACTCACTCATCACTAATCATCCAGCCAACACCTATCCTCCTCTGAAATCTACCAAAACTCCAAACCTTCAAGCAAAGGCCTCTTGAGTCCAGACTCTAGGTTCTGTATATAGATGCTCATAGAACTCCACAATAGCTGAAGAGATGTCCTACTACCTAGAGAGCACCACCCCATCCACAATAAATTTCCCAACGAGATTAGATCTCCTATGCGCATTCACCATCTTATGGAAACATTTTTTGTTTTCTATCCCTTTAATGAATATCACCCTAGATTACTATATCCAACTAACCTCTTCTAATACAACAAGCCTGCCTAACTCAGTTTTTTTAACCGCTCTCTTCACCTCCTCATCCACCTCATCCATAAGGCCTTCCCGCCCCTCCTCATCTAGCAACTTAATCTCCTCAAGTAGCCGGGACACCTGAACTTCACATTCTCCCTAACAACTTAATTCTTCCATGTCTTCACATCTCCTCGCACAGTCTTGGTTTCTTAGTTAAGCAAAAACTAGGAGTCCCTTCCACTCCATAGCCTTCCCAGCATCCCCTTATCATTTCCAAAAAAGCATTCCTCCTTGAGCCACATGCTCTCAAAACTAAACAACATAGGCCCAAAACAAAAGCCCCAGTAGTCAAACATAATCAGAACATGGTCCGGCACTAACGTCGGAAAATAAGACTAAATCACATTGAAAAAGAGCTCCTCCTATTAAACAAAAATAAGACACGTATCAATCCTTAAAATGGAAGGGTTAAGTATGAAATTGCACCATGCATACCTGTGATTGGAAGATCCATCAAAGACTCCTAGACTCCTCAACAAAATCTGTGAACTACCTCATTACTCCATTCACCCGAAACGCGTTACCCTCTCCGAATGAAATCGAATAACATTAAAATAACCTCCCCCCCCCCCCCCAAAACCCAAAAAAAAAATAATAATAATAATACACGAAGAGCAATTCCAACTAACCCTAACTTCTAAGTCCTAAGAGTTCCCCCCATAGCCTTCTTTTGTTCTCATTCTCTTGACAGCCATAGACTACTGAAAAAGCTCGTCAGAACCCTTCCTCAACCATGCTCAAGGGACAAGTGACTAAGTAACATCCAACCTTCACCTCCACACAAGGCCAAACTCTAGTTCCCACATAACCAACATGCCAACTACTGTTCCTACAGCTCCAACACTAGCCCAGTCCACCTACAGCTAAAACTAGCCCAATCCACCCATCAACCACCCCCCTCAACCCAACAAGCTTTGAACACTTCCTTGAAATCACTTCAATCTTGGTCTACTGAATACATACTAAAGCTCCTTGTTATTTCCGTAAGAAATACTTAATACCTATATAGGTCATTAAGACCTCCCACATTCCATGATATGACAAGTAGCTTCATAGGGGTAATAATGGGGGAAATCAACCCCTTAGTCCCCCCCCCCCCCAAAAAAACCAAACTCCAAAATAAAAAAAAAAAAAAAAAAAAAAAACACCACCACCACACACACACACACACCCCCCCCAAAACAAATGAGCTGCTACCTCCCTTCTCATAATTCCCAACACTTTCCAACTTAGAAGTTCCTTCTCCATCAAACTTGGACTTACCAACTTCTTCCTGTCCTCCACATCTTTTCTTTATTTGCAAAAACTTTCCTTTCATAGTTTCCCATTCATAACCTTCATAATAAACACCCAAAAATCTGCTAAATCTCTTGATGCATCTCATAATCCAATCTGACACTAAATCTTCCTTGCCCTTTGGATTACGAGACTAGTTCTCACTTCTAGCTGCATAGCATCACCCACTGCCTGCACAAGCTCAATGACAGCCAGTGGAGAGCAATCAATAGGGCATAGCTTACCAATATCCTTCCCACCCTCCCCTTCCCCTACACAGTCCCCTCCCGGACTGCACTGACATAATATCCAACAAGACACCACCCAAGCTCTCACCATCATCTAAAGTTAACCCGCCCGAAATCTTGTTAACCTTTCCTCCAACACTGTCTTACCAAACCTCTCCTTAGCCTCCTCCAAACTCTACACTGGTTGAATAAACTAATCCCTTTTAAAATAGTAGAACCATCATCGCCACCACAGCCAAATGGGGCTTATGAGATAGATTGCCATAGACAAAATCCGCTATTCCCACTAAAGGCTAATCCTCATTTCCACCCCCTCTGTACAGCTCTTCATAACCAAATAAGTCCCTTTGAACGGCTTCGAGAGTAGAGCCTAGATGGTTCTTTCACCCCGGAGCCATTTCACCAGCCATGGCCAACCACTTCCTCTACTTCATCATGTGGCCATCACAGGATAGACCCCCCAGCCTCACCAAAGATGGTCCGCATACACTTTCTGAAATCAGAGAAGACTGGGTTTAAAAACTTCAGCCCACTAGAAAAATTTTCCCCAGTACTAAGCTTTCTCCTCTTATCCAGCCCCTTTTCCAGATTCCTCCCAAACCCAGGGAATTCCCCTAGCTGGCCCACCACTCCGCTCAACCCAAAAGAATTATCCCCTCGCCTAATAGGGAAGGGCCTTAATTTAGGAATTTGACAAACTGGGCATCAGTCCAACAACCAAGGATACCTTACTAGGGCCTAGGTCTCTGTCCTTGAACTTCCTGGACTTCCCCGGTTGGTTCCCAACAAGAATGGCCCCATCCTACATGGCCCAATTACCTTTATCCCAGGAAGCCTTAGATTAGCCCGTCTCCTTATTAACTCTCCCTTGGGCCTAAAAGGACTGGGCTTGAGACCACATGTGCAACCCTCTCCACTTCTTCAGAATGTACTCCAGGTGTACCAACAATCTGATTTTTAAAAATGAGACTCTTGCCTCGAGTCTCCATATGCCTCACCTTCCTCCGACCTAATCCTAACACGATATTGTAATATTTCTTATTATTACAATTATCTACATATCCTATAGCTAAGTCACATGGACACTTTTAAAATGTATGAAGTACCCGTATTGAACACTCTACACTTAGACATCCAACATATATTGTCGAACATCCCCTAAAAAATATGTTTAGTAATTTAAGTTTACTGCATATATATGCATGAAACATTCTATAACACCTTGTAAACACTATTTTATTCTCGAAAACAAAAGAAATATGTTAAGAAATATAAATATTTTGTCATGTTACTATGTCCTTGAATATGGAAACTACACGAATCCGACATTTAGATACATATCCTCACCCAACTCCCATATCCGAGTTCATGTACCATTTAGGAAGCACGGACACACCATTTAGGGTGCCTTATATGTGTCAGACACATACTTTTTCGATACGCTCATGTCCAATATTTTTAATAATATTATTTTTAGTAGAAATATCCCGAACACATGAGGGACACGCATGTTCCTTAATTGGACACATTTTGGACACGGGGAGATTAAAATATTATTATTAAAAATATTAAATGGAGTCAAACTATAAATTTCAAAACTTTAAAACACCAAAACATAAAACACCAAAACATAAAACACCCCCATCCAAATTTTCAAATCCTTAAACTGTACCTTTTGTATTATAATTGTGAACTTATTTAGTTATTTCCATTTTATTTTTGGTGATTTATGGATGTTACATTTCTATACATGGCAAAGAGAAGTACATAAAAATAAAAAAAAATTGTCGTATCACCGCCATGTCCGTGTCCTTATTTTTTTGAAAATGCCGTGTCCGCATCCGTATTCATACTCGTGTCCATATCCATGCTTCTTAGTGTAACATAGTTCTATGCCCATATCCGTGCTTCTTAGTGTAACATAGTCCTATGCTATACATTTGCCACAAACAAAGAAGTATACATTGTATTTACAATATTTTGATTTCAAACGAGACATCACAAAATTACATACAATATTCCCATGATTTGATATAAATATCCACCATCTTGCAAAAAATTGCGGTACATCCATAGATATATCCATAATTTCTATTGTGTGGGATGTCTGACATAGCAACCCTTGAAAATCAAGATACGAGGACACTATCAAACATAAATAGACATGTATACAATTATAATTTTCATATATTTTATAATAGCCCTATATACTTCTGATTTGATTGTATAATGTTTAATGGTATTTTTATAACTTTCTCATTTTAACATTATTTTGAGAGGTATTCTGTCAAGCTATGGCCAACTCAAGCTCAAATATGAGAAACATAATAGTCGGAGGCTTGATATGAAATATTGAAAAACTCAAGGCTCTTTGACAAATTAAAATTAAATTAAAAGGATAAAAAAATGAATACTGCTCTGTTGTGTTAGAACTTTAGATCACAAGTCAAGGCATTTTTAGAGAGACACGTTAGATGGATGCAATTAGGCTTCCAACATGAGCAGTCGTAACATGAGGAAGTTTTAAAAGCCTTAGGGTCTGTTTGGTACAATATTTTTCTAGTTTTTTTCATTTTCTTTTTGGACTTATATAAGTAAAAAAAGTCAAATTTTTCAGCTTTTTTGCTTTTATAAGCTAAGATAAGTAGAAAAGCCAAAAAAAAAAAAAAAAAAAGGAAAAAGAAGCAAACAAACTGCAAATTTTTTGCTTTTTTGCTTGTAAGCCAAAAAAAAAAACTTCAAAAAAGCTGTACCAAATGGGCCCTTAGAGTGGTTCTGGTGGTTGAAGGTTTCTTTTTTATTTTGTGATAAATAGCTGTAATGGTCGAAGTTTGAAAGCTTCTAATTTTGGAGTCTTAAGTAATAGCAGGAGTAGAATCGTAGCAGCAATCTTTTAATTCCAGGGAAATGACTGTCAAATAATTGAATTTTTATGATGTGACAACCAGATTTTAATGGTTGAAGCTTAAGGAATTTTAAGTGAAATTCTCAGAGGATCAAAAAAATATAATCACATATAGCCCTGAATTTCTGAAGTTCTTCTTTACAAAGCACTAGTTCCCAAACCATGAGCCTTTTCTTACCTTTCTGCATTTTGATTTAGACTCCTAAAAGCATTCCACTTTCATTAAAACCTAAATACCATTATCTTGCCAACATATGCACCTAATCCTCCAATATCTTATCACTTAAAATTTCAGTAACATATTGTTAGCATGAAAAATTAATGCACAACAAAGCACTCTGCGAGCAAATTTTTACTCTGACCCACTCTATAGTAATTTCCAAATTTAAAACATATTTCTAGTCTCAAGGCATAAAAGAAAACCCACTTGGACAATGTATTTTACCTTCAGATTTCTAACTTGATGGGGGCAGCCAGCCGGTATGAAAACTGCATCCCCCAGTTTTTGCACAAAAGTCCATGGTTCAATCCCTACACCACCAAACAAAAACATACATGATCAAAGGAACTGCAGCTATAAATCCAGTACCCACGTTGAAAACATGAGAAACCAACCATATTCCTCCTTAAGCCTCCTTTTATGTTCCAATGTCAAATAAAATGTTTGGTCATGAATAGGGTGAACAACCTGTAATGTCAAAAGAATAATAAAATGTCAGACAAATGCTACCAGGGGTTTATCAACAAACAAATTCTTCTCAAATGAAACACCTGAAGAAAACAGGCACAAAATGCACATCCACACCCACAATCTGTGCATTTCTTTCTGGATAGTACAATGTATGAATTTCACTTCCAAGTTCGACAGGTGGTTCTATTAATTACCAGATGTGTCTTACACCAACTATTAGTCTCTCCTATTTCAGAAACTTTAGGGTGCTCTGAGACACACTGAGAAAATGATGTTAGCAATTCCTTTTAAAAGTACAGGAAGAATATCCAATGATGATCAACAGTAGTATGTCCATTCATTCAAGAGAAAATAGGATACTTTCAGTTCCACGGGTCAGCATCTAATTTCACTTCAACAGTATATAAGAAAAAATTAAGTTAAAAATGATAACACAGAAAGAAACTAGAAAATAATACTCAAATCATGCAATACTAGCGGTAAGCATTTGCATGTAAAGTCAAACCATCAAATGACAGATTTTCTGTCATGAAATTTGCATGTCATTTTTTAGCCATTTAATATTTATGAAAATTAATGCAAGTTATTTAACTTTTCTTTTCTCTTCCTAATACTGAGACTAGCCTGGCAGATTCAAAATCTAGAGATTACTCTATTTCCAAATTGAAGAAGACAAAAGTGGGAGTAAGGTTTTGGGTGCTCCCCTGCGACAACCCATTCCTTCCATATATAATATGGATATTCTTCTACTCCAAAAAGATAACATGATGCGAAGTTATGGATATTATTTGAATGGACATAACCTGCTGCAATGGAGAACAATATATATGCCGGAATTCCTTGAAGTGTTTTCTAAGATATTCCTGCAACTTAGGAACATCTCGTCTCCGGAAGATGTCCCAGACAGCACCTCCATCTGCATCTTCAAATTCTGCTAAATCCTTTCCCAGAACTGCAAGGCCACTGTTCTCCATGACTTTATCTCGATCCACTTTTGCCTCTTCACTTGTTTCAGAAGCTTCAGCTATACTTCGCTGGCCAGTAGTTACTATCTCAGTCTTATCCTCTCTCACTTCTTTCATTGTGATATCAGATTTTTCATACAGCTGATGAGCAAAATGTGCCTCATTAGAGACTCCTTGGGCATCAGAAACATCAATCTCACAATTTCTGCAAAAATCCCTTTGGCTTTCTTCATCGCTGCCAGTTTTTCCCCTGATTAGAGGTTCTGTAATAGCATGTTTAGCTTTCAACTTCTTAAATTTCCTAGCCGAACCAACATGACATTTGCCTCTCCTCTTTCTACTCTGAAAACCTTTCTTTCTCCTTACACTTTCATCAGTCTCAACATTGCTAATTTTCTCTTCTGATAGTGTATCAGAACCACATTCTTCATCTGGTTTCTCTAACACATCATTCAATTCATTACCAATGGTTCTACAACAATTACTATACGCTCCATCCATACTGCAGATCCCAGCAATTTTAGCTTCTATTCTGTTTTGAGCTCCATAAGCACCCAAAGGGGCA
Organism: Euryodendron excelsum; assembly: GCA_033060915.1. Lineage (NCBI taxonomy): Eukaryota > Viridiplantae > Streptophyta > Magnoliopsida > Ericales > Pentaphylacaceae > Euryodendron > Euryodendron excelsum. The sequence continues at coordinate 32,027,938 of CM065383.1, read as the reverse complement.
CTTCCATTTGCTTTTTCTCTACCTTCAGCAATTTCATTCACTCTCTCTCCATCATCCACACCACCTGAACTAACCTCCACCTTGACACCAGTATTTAGCATGTTTACATTTGAGTAGCTATAAGAAACATTCATATCTTCGGCTTCTTCTTTCACACTCACAAATTCTTCAGACTTTGATATTGGAGTAGACTCTCTCTTATTCAACCCAGATATGCCATTTTCACCATGTTGCTGACAAGCTGCATTAACAATTCCTTCTGCTGCTGCACTACCCTTTTTGACACTATTAATGTATTGTTTACCATTTGCTGGCATGCCTTGAGCCCCAGCACCATCTAAAGTGGCAACTTCTGAACAGCTTGATGTTTCAGCAGTCAAATTTGAATCCAACTGAATTTCAGAGGAAGACGGAATATGCTTCACCACAGATGGTGACAGGCGCTTCTCCTCAACTAGTTGGTCCAATATCTGATCATTTTTAAGAATTTCCCTTCGATCCTGGGCAATGTGCCTTTGCTTTATCTCCAGCACGTGGGCAAGCTGTTTTGGACTAAGAATCACCGCTTCAGTATGCATCAACACATTCACCTGAAACAGCAAGTTCAAATATTTATGAACTCTCAAAAAAATACAAAAAACCATAAGTTGCATACTTCGAGAGGCGGGGATCATATTCCACCACAGAAATGTGTAATTTAACGTTACACATTGCAAAGAATATTTATTTATTTTTTTTTTTTTTTGGGATAATTGCAGAGCATAACTATTATAAGTCCGAAAGGTGTTTTTTTAAATAAGCATCTTACCAGTCAGAAAGATTTAAAAATATAACTTGAAAGAAAATAAAATGTCTAGAGAACTTTTTAAACGATAACATTACTTTCTGAGAACTTGCTATTCTTTTTCCTTTTTTCTGTCTCCTTATTTTGTTCTCATTTTTCTTTTTGTGGGTGTCTCTAATGACTATAGATAACTATCATGACAATGACAATAATACAGACTGCTAAGAAGAGTTAGAGGAAGTAAACAGAAAATCAGTAATGCTGTGAGGTAGCTGATTCCTTGCCAAAACTGATTTTACAGCATGCTTTCTTCCACACAAAAGAAACAGGTGGGGAATTTTGCAGATGTGTAAATTACGCCTTGCACCTGTGCACTTTATACCAAATTTCACATCAGGACCATCACTTTCAATTGTAACAATTAAGCTCATACACTTATATTTTGTTGCCATATCAACCTTCTGTTTGGGAAATTGACAGAAAATTAGCATGTGATAACCACATGGCCTTTTTTAATGGACAAATATGTAAAATCTAACTCTTTGTCATCCTAAAGACTCATATATATTGCACCTGAGTAAAATTATGAGTTTTTACATGAAGTCTAATTACATTATATATATCACAAAAATGATTACAATCATAATTTTGAAGTGATTTAAGAAAAATTTGTGGTAAATTATTTGAAAGAAGTATGATTTTACATCTTTACCCATTGAAAAAGGCAACGTTCTTGTTATATACGAATTTTTCTTCTATTTTCTGAATAGAAGTTAGCAGAAGGTTGACATTATAACAATTTGGAAGTGTAAGGACTTATTTGTTACAATTAAAAGTAAAAGTCTTGAAGTGGAATTTGGTGTAATGTGCAAGGGTGCAAAGTGTAATTAACCCTTTTAAGATTTAAAATTGCAACAATTATTTGCAGGTTAATACCACTTATTCTAGACAAACATAATAGGATGGATAGAACAACAAAGTAATCCATTCAGGGTGAAATCAATCATATAATACTTGAAAGAAAGACGACCATGTCAATCAGAGAGAGGAGGAGGATTCTTCAACTCACGTGAAAGACATGCGAGATCACAGATGCAAGCAGAGAAGAGGATGGGGTGAAGCTGGTTGAGAGGGGTTGAGAGAACAGTCACTAGTCACTGTGGGGCTACAAGGTACAATGGTCGTAAGAGGAGGGGCATTGCTTCTCTTAGCCCCCTTTGGTGGTGGTGGTTGTTTAGAACTAAGAAGCACAGAAACGGACACGGGTATGGATAGAGACACAGATATGGACATGGGACACGGCATTTTAAAAAAAAAAGGACACAGATACGGTAGGGACACGATAAAAAAAAATATTTTTATATATTTTTAATTGTTATGTATTTGAACGTAAAATTCATAAATCACTAAAAATAAGATGAAAACAACTAAATAAAGTCACAATTATAATACCACCACTAACAAGTTAAAGATTTAAAGAATTGGATTTAGGTATTTTATATTTTGGTGTTTTAAAATTTTGAAATTTATAAATTCGATTCCATTTAATACTTTTAATAACAACATTTCAATCTGGTCGTGTCCCAAAACGTGTCCACTAGTTGGACATGTGTGTCCACGATATGTCTGAGAAGTGTCCACTAAAAAAATCAACAAAAATATTAGACACTCCAATAGGCGTGTCCAACACGTGTCCCGGCATGTCCGAGGAGTATGTGTGTCCATTATGTGTCCGACACGGATAAGGCACTCTAAACAGTGTGTCCGTCCTTCCTAGGCTTGAATGCTTAAGGGGAGGCCAGCTTCTAGTGGAAAGCTGGGTCCAAACAAACAATGGGAATATTTTGTGGAGTTGGTGACCAAAGGTCAGTAGAGAAATGATCAAGTGAGGTCAACATCTAACTTTGGGGATGGATGGTTGACCGTGGCGGATGTGTTGGCCTCTTTCTGGAAAATTCGAACATTAGCTGGGGGTGAAAGGATCATATCCAAAGGTCGCATAAATTGAAGGATGGCCAGTGAGTAATGTGAAGCTCGTAAAAGGACAATGCGATGTGGAGATTCATCCGCCCACATGTGAAGCTACAACCACTTTTTTGAGGCGTGGTTTGATCGGAAGACGGGATAGGTTTGAGCATGAGGTACCATCTATGGGAGGTTGCTGCCTTTCAAAGGATTAGGGACCATTGCGAAGGGTATGTGGGCAATGGATCGGTTGACAAAAGAAAAAAGAAAAATTTCTGGTGGGCAAGGTGGTTGTCTGTGTTGGTCAGATTGGGGTTGGCCAAATTCGAATTGCCCATTTGGGCAGAGTTGCGAGCACGGGTTGGCTATCGGGAGAGAATTACACCAGTCGCAACTAAGTTACAGGTCTCATGGCTGGGGAAGATGGCAGAGCATGACAAGCACGCATTTTCTGGGGCATGTGCCATGGGGATAGGTGGAGACCATCTGAAGCTAAGGGGGCACATGGTAGCGGGTGTAGAATGATTTAAATTTTAAATCGAGATGGGGGGCAACTAGGGCTGGTAGGTGGAGTGTGGTCCATAGGTGTCACACCTTAAACCTTTGCATCTCATTTAGGAATTTAATCATGTGACATGAGTGTTTAATTATGCATATATTGCGGTTTTGGAACATTTTGTGAAAGTTAATTTTGATTACTGCTGGCTAATTGTAATTAATTGTGTTAGTTAGACCTAAAAGTGATTAGCCAGTAAAGGGGATTAATTAGCTTTAAGCATGGTTATTTAGAACTAAACTTTGATTTGTTAGTGCATGGACTAATCCATTGGGTTGCATTAGAGAGTGACACATCATTATACAGGACTCTCTACTCATTCCTTAGATGGACATGGGTCACACTATGCATGTAGAGGATGGGATATATGAACCACCAACATGTGCTTTTGCATTTGCTTGAAGTTTTCATCTGATGCATTCCAGAGCGAGAGAGATGTATGAGAGAAAGAAAATTATGGAAATGTGTGTTTGGCAATATGGAAAATAGAAAAGAAAGTGAAGGAAAATACACAAACACGTGGGTTTAAGGTATGAAACATCATCTCAAGCTTATATACTTTTAATTAATCAGATAGAATCCTCTTTCCAATGCTTCCACGTGGTAGATTCCTAAATAAAAATCATGAGGTGGAACCAAATTAGTTAAACCCATCTATGATCTTGTAGACCAATTTCTAAAAGTTCTATCAAGACATTCTTGTGAAAATTGACAGCTCAACCCTTCTTTTCCCTTGATTGGGACTTGAGAAACTATTTGAGATCCTTAAACCCCTTTGATTCAGTGTTGTCAAAGTTAAGACTCCATAGGAGCACTTTACATGTGGATCGTGAGTTGAATTGAATATCTTTGTGTGATTGCTCCTTTATTTTCTGGCCATAAGTATCTCAATATTCAAAATTTTGCTATGAAACCAAAGCCATTGTGACAGACTTTTGTACCTTTCTCCTGATAGTTTGTTGACCAAAACCTAAATTCAAATAAATGAGTTGTGGCTGTTTGAAGTCGGCACCCCAAATCTATCCCAAAACTGCTCTCAGTTTGGGGTCAACACCTATGTTTTAGGTGTTGATATCTTTAACATTTCTGATCGAAACTTGCATTATGTAAAAAAAAAGGGTTGACATCTTCATTCCAGGAATCGACACTTTTGGACCCGGCATTAACACCTTTACTAAGGGTTGACACTTTACCAAGTCTCCATACTTTAGTTATAACATCAAAAGATCTTCACATAAAAATACTTTGGCACTATTTTAGGACCTATTAATAGAACCAAGAGTTTGTCCTTAAACATTATATGTCTTAATTGTAGGATTAACATAATGAGGAGAAAACCAAGGCATTACGGGACATAGGGTGAGTAATGGGGTAATTGGAGTAACTCTATTTGTATTTTCTATTCAAATACTTCTCTACTACAAGTTTGCGCAATCGATACGCTTTCAATACAAATGCTTTAAATATTGCACCATTGAAGTATAACTATCATGTGTTGACTCTTAGGTCTTGTATTTATCATAATATGCAAACCCTTGGACTTCGTTATATGAATATTAATTGAATATGCATTTGAAGCTAGTATGTACCATTCTTGGGGGTCCTACACCGAGATACTTAAAATAAGTTGGAAGCTTGATATATTATGATTGGTGAGACGTCCCCCGTGACTCAATGTCGTTTTGGTAAACGCCACTAATGGATGTCTTGTTACAGGCCTCTCATTTAGTCAAGGGCCTAAGCACATTAGACTTAATGTAAATGATTTGATACTTAGGTGCTTTTGTCATTATGAAACTAAATAAGCATCTTATGAATTAAACATCTATATGAGATTCTTGTATACCTCACTATTTATTTCAATCTCTTATGTTACAAATGCTTACATCATACTCAAATCAAATTGATGGTATTTTCATACTTCGATTGCTCTATTATTTACTAGGCTTTTAGCTTATGCTTTTACTAAACAATTTTAAGAAATCAAGAGCAAGAGCCTAGGCTTAGGGGCATGCTTTGATGAAGAGTCTTTATGTTGATGCTTGAGACTCATCTATGTTTTGCTTAGAGTTTCATGATGTACTTTTTTGGAGTTCTTAGATTACGTTAGACTTTTAATATATTTGTGAGAAACTATTCTATGTATATATGTGTGCATCGCCTTGGGATAGCCTAATGGTGGTAATAACTTCGTGTTATGCTGGTGACATGAGTTGAGGGAAGACATAGACACTTGCTCTGATATTTGGAATGTAGGCATATGTTATCAATTATATGCTTCCACGATTATATTCTCATGGACAGGTGATCAATTTTTTGATAAGTTCAACTTAGATAGCTAAGCCACTTGCCAATCATGGTCCCTAATCTGTAAAGGATGGGTATGGGGTTGTGACAATAGGTGGCCAAGTGGAGGGATGAATTACATGGGCAATCCTAGATTTGGGCTCACAACATCCTTCACGTTTTGGGCCCAACTCTGGTTGGGCTGATAAGGGGAAGAAGGTGACCATGGTGAACGAGCCCAAGAAGGATAGCAAGCTTGGTTTCTTAGTGGAGAGAGGCCAAAGTTGATAGGTTAATGGTTTTGTTCACTGAGTTAGGGTTAGAAGGGTAGTGTTCTAATTATGGCACAAGGGAAGCAGTACAACCAATTCACTTGGAGCGGGTCGCACGGAGGAGGCTCAGCTCATTGCTCAAAGGCCTAGAGCCCAAGTCAAGTGGTGCTGTCTAGCATACCAGGAAGGCGCGAGGAAGGCTGCAATGAGATTCAGAGAAGTGCCAGATGAACTTTTCTCTAGAATTGAGGCTTCGGGAGTGGAGGAAACAAGAAGCATCGGGAGGGCTAACGATCTAGGTAATTTCAGGATCTTACACACCTTTCTGCTGTAGTCTCTAAGGGCATGGGGAGGACAAAGGATCCAGGTAATTTTAGGATCTTACACACCCTTCTTCTCTCATCTCTAAGGGTGGGGGTCATTGTATCTATGTTGGGCAACGGAATTGCAGCAGTGAGTTGGGGATATTCAAGGGAAGTGGGTACGAGCTCGGATGTCAAGTGATAAGAGGGAAGTTCAATGGCTTTGGTGCTAGAAGGGGTATGCTAGCGGTTGAAGACAAACTTGGAAGGAATTAGTGTGAGAAATCAAAGGTGGGCACTGGTTGAGAGTGAGTGGGATGCAGTGGAGGAGGGAGATGTTAACTCAAACTGCTCTGGTGGGTTGGGTAGTGAAGGCATTAGGGAGGCGTATAAGGTGGGCAGATTGACTTCAACGGAGGTGGGAAAGATGAAGATTTTGTGCCCAGAACAGTGTCTTGTTTTGGCTATTTTCAATCCTAAGTACAGGTTCCAGGGTGATCATGTCAAGTCTCCTATGGAAGTTAATGAGGAAGAATGGTTGGATTAGGTTGCAAAGAAAACAAGGACTTTCAGTACTTTTTTGGGTGCGTCTTATGTAGGCTTTGAGGCAGAAACAGTTAGGCTGCTGGATGCCATTGGGAAAAAATGGAGGCTTCAGGTGTGTAAGAATGGGAAGAGGAAAGGGGGTAATGCTAGAACCAAGAGGGAGAGGGAATTAGAAAAGCTGATATGCTCAGTTAACTATGAAAAGATAGAGGAGGAGCCAGTCAAGGTAGCGATGAGGTTCGCAATAGTAATCAACTTGTTTTGTTTCTCATGAAGTTAAAACTCCTTTCCTAGAATGTGTGTGGGCTAAATGACCCGATAAAAGGAAAATTGTGAAGATCATGATCAAAGCTTGGAGGGTGGTTTTGCTATGCATGCAGAAAACAAAATTAGATAGCATAAACATTGGTTTTATCAGGGACCTATGTAGCTTTCATTTTGGGGGTTGGGAGGATGTGACTGCTAGAGGGACTGCAAGGGGTATTCTACTTATGTGGGATAAAAGGGTGATGGATCGGAGAGATTTGGTGGTGGAGGATCACTCATTATCATGTCTCTTTGCTAATATAGAGGATGGCTTTGAGTGGTCCTTTTCAAGGAAATTCTATAAGGAGAGAGTTGTGGGGAGAGTTGGCGGTTGCTAGTAGTAGATGGGGAAAGCCATGATATTGGTGGGGACTTCAACATAGTTTGGTAACTAGTTGAAAGGGACTAGTGTGCAAGGATCAAAATTTCGTTTCGAGGAGTCGTTTCGGTTGGCTCGGAAACGGAAACGTTTCGGAAATGTTTCGGAAACATTTCAAAAGTAACAAATATTAAAATAGTAAAATACAATCTTGTGCATAAAAATTAATACTCATTTTATAAAAAATTTAAATTCGGGTTAATACAACTTATTGTTTAGGTATGTAGCATTGTGTTTTGGTGCATTTTTCTATATTTCAGTGTGTTTTGATTGTAATAATAGTGTTTCGTTATTCCACTAGTGTTTCGTTTCGGTCCCTCAGAAAACGGAAACGTTTTGGCCGTTTCGGTGAAAACAAAAGAAAATTTTGTTTCTTGCTTGTGTGAACTGGCCTCGTCTTGATGGGCTAGCCTTTGTCACCATTTCAGATAATCTAGAAGCACAAATTCTCAGAAGATGAAATTCTCAAGGACTTGAAGGTGTGCAATGGCTATAAGACACAGGGTTCTAATGGGATGATAAAGGCCTTCTTGCTAGATGCTTCGAATACTGTCAACAGGGACATTATGGCTTTGTTTCACCATTTCTATGAGGAAAGTGTTTTTGAGAAGAGTTTAAATGCATCCTTTCTTGCCTTGATTCCTAAGAAAGAGAGGAACTATATTGAAGGATTTTACACCCATAAACTTAGTGGGTTGTCACTACAAGCTCATAACTTAAGTATTAGCCTCTACATTTGAACGCTTTTGTGGGAGGTAGACAGATTTTATATGGTCCTTGTACTAAACGAGATGTGGACTCTATAATCAAATCTGGAATTCTTTGTATAATTTGCAAGTTGAATATTGAGAAAACCTATGACCATGAGAATTAGGACTTTTTAATTTATATCATGGATAGGATGGGCAACGAGATTGTGGACTCTAGAATCAAATCCAGAATTCTTGGTATAATTTGCAAGTTGAATATTGTGAAAATCTATGACCATATGAATTAGGAGTCAGGACTTTTTAATTTATGTCATGGATAGGATGGGCTTTGGGGAGAGGTGAAGAAAGTGGATGAAATGATGTATCCCTATAGTGAGGTTCTCGATTTTGGTTAATGAATCTACAGTTGGTTTCTTTAAGAGCTCGAGGCAGTCGAGACAATGTTATCCTCTATCTCCTTTCCTTTTAATTATTGTTGTGAAAGCTTTTAGCTATTTGTTGAGTCAAGCAGTGAACAGTGGCATGTTGAAAGGATTTGACGTGAGCTGAAGAGGAGAGAAGGTGGTTGAGATATCTCGCCTTCTTTTTTGCAGATGACACAATTGTTTTTTGTCAGGATAAAGAGCAACAGTTAAGATACTTGCAGTGTGTGTTGTTTTGCTTCAAGGCCGTGTCTGCTTTAAAGATCAATATGATAGAATATAAAGTACTGTGTATCTATATTTCTGAACAATACTATACAAGACAAATACAAGAGTTAAATAAGCAAAAGAAACATGATGCCCTAGATGGCAAACAGAATAAACTACCCCTAACATAAAAGATAAATATAGAAGATAAATAAATATCTATTCACACCCCCTCTCAAACTCAGGATGCAAGAGCAGAGAGTATCGAGAGTTTGTCAAGGAGAAACCGAAAGCGAGCTGCAGTGTGAGTCTTCATGAAGAAGTCAGCCAACTGCAGCGAAGAGAAAATAAATGGCAAATCAATAGAGCCTAACTGAAGATGCTGGCATACAAAGTGACAGTCAATCTCAATGTGCTTAGTACGCTCATAAAAAACAGAGTTGTAAACAATCTGGATCGCACTTTTATTATCACAATAAAAAGGCGTAGAGGCAAGCAAAGAAACTCCCATGTCAGATAACAACCAATGGAGCCAGACAATTTCAACTGTCGCATGAGTCATAGCACGGTATTCTGCCTCAGCGGTAGAGCGAGCCACAACAGTTTGCTTCTTACTTTTCCAAGAAATAAGAGACTCTCCCAAAAAAAACACAGAAGCTAGAGGTAGACTCACGATCAGAGACATCCCCAGCCCAATCTGCATCAGCATAAACCCGAAGAGTTAAGCTCAATGTAAAAGAAAGCACCAAACACTAATGAAGAGTACCACGAAAATAACGCAAAATGCGTAACACAGTAGTCCAATGCGTGGTGCGAGGTACAGAAACGAACTGACTGACAATATGAACGGAATAGGCAATATCAAGCCGAGTCACAGTAAGATAAACAAGACAACCAACCAACTCGCGATATTCCGTTGGATCGTCAAGAGGAACACCATTAGAAGTAGAAAGTTTAACATGCAACTCAAGAGGAGTATCAACAGCCTTATCATCAGTGAGCCGGGCACGATGAAGAATATCAGTAACATACTTGGTCTGGGATAGGAGATAGCCTTTAGGAGAGGAGGCAACCTCAATACCAAGAAAATACCGAAGGGGACCGAGATCCTTCATCTCAAACTCACAAAAAAGATGAAGTTTGACGTCACCGATAGCATCAGAATCAGAACCGGTGATGATCATATCATCAACATACAGCAACAAAAGAACAAAGCCGTGTGAGGTGCTACGAACAAAGAGAGCAGAATCATGCATACTAGGTTGAAAGCCAATCCGAAGAACAACATCCTGAAATCGCTCATACTAAGCAAACAAAGACTGTTTTAAACCATAAAGGGCGCGACGCAGGCGACAAATAAGACCTAAGGGACAAGACAAGCCAAGAGGAGGACACATATAGACTTCCTCAGATAGATATCCATTGAGAAAAGTATTCTTGACATCCAACTGAAAAAGAGGCCACTGACGTACAGCAGCAACCAAAATCAGAGTGCGAACAATAGTCATCTTGGCCACAAGAGCAAATGTCTCCTCATAATTAATTCCATATTCCTGAGAAAAGCCTTGAGCTACCAGACGGGCTTTATATCGTTCCAAATAACCATCAGAGTGAGTTTTAACCTTGTAAACCAACTTGCAGCCAACAAGATTCTTGCCCTCAGGCAGTGGAACTAACTCCCAGGTCTGAGTTTTGGCAAGAGCAGCAAGCTCATCAGTCATGGCAGTCACCCAGTTCGGATCATTACAAGCTTCTTTATAGGACCTGAGCTCAAAGTAAGTATGGATACGGGACAGAAAAGAACGATAGGAAGAAGAAAAACAAGTATTAGTGAAGCCATATCTTACTAGAGGATGACGAGTGTCACGAGCAGGATACCGGCAAGCATGCGGATCAGAGTCTTAAGAAGCAGATGGAGTGACAGTAGAGCTCAGAGAAAGTGGAAGAGCGGCAAGACGACGAAAATAAACAAGAGAATATGGAGAGACAGAAGACGAACCAAATGAAGCAACCGGAATATCAGAAATCTCGAATATAGTGGTGTATTCAGTAGCCGGTACATCCATGGAAAAGGGGTCAATCTGAGTCAAAACCTCTTTGGTTACAGGCGACGCTTTGGGAGGAAGAGAGAAATACGGAAAACGCTCAAGAAAAATGACATGTCTAGACACAAACAACTTTCTAGACACAGGATCATAACACCGATAGCCCTTTTGGTGAATACCATACCCCAAGAATACGCACAGAACACTATGAGCGCTAAGTTTGGTCCGGTCCTTCTTAGGAAGAAAACATTACGAGCGTTAAGTTTGGTCCAGTCCTTCTTAGGAAGAAAAACAAAGCAACTGGAACCAAACACACGAAACAGAGAATAGTTCGGAACCGCACCATGAAGCCGTTCATAACGAGAACTACCGAAAAGAAGAGAAGTGGGCATCCGATTCAGAAGATAGGTTGCAGTATACACAGCCTCTCTCCAAAAAACAGAGGGAACAGAAGATAACAGTAGAAGTGACTGAGCAGTATCAAGAAGATAGCGATACTTTCTTTCAGCCCTACCATTTTGAGCAAGAGTGTCAGAACACGAGGACTGATGAATAGTGCCAAAAGCATCTAAGGTATTAACAAATTCAGAAAGAGTGTATTCCCCATCCAAATCCGATCGAAGAACTTTGATAGAGACAAAAAACTGAGTCTGAACCATGGCATGAAAAGTACGATAAATGTGAAAAAAATCAGATTTGCGTGCCATTAAGTAAACCCATGTATAACAACTGTAATCATCCACAAAAGAGACATAATAAACAGAACCACCTTTTGTGGCAACCGGGGAAGGACCCCACAAATCAGTATGAACAAGTTGAAACGGGGAAGTAGAAATAGAAGTACTTTTATTAAAGGGCAAAACCGACATTTTTGCAAGTTTACAACCATTGCATTCGGAGAGATTACTAACACAAATATTTCCTAAATGGCCAGAGTTGACCAAAACCTTAAGACGCTCACTCAACAAATGACCTAACCTAGAATGCCAAAGATAGAAAGGAGAAGACTTCTCATCTAAACGAAAAGAGGACGCGGCAGTGGAAGTAGACTCTGTCTGAACATGCAAACTCTCCAAAACATAAAGATCACCAACTCTAAGGCCAGTCCCAATCTGCTTCCTTGAATTCCGATCCTGCACAATGCAACCAGAGGAGGAAAACAGGACATCAAAACCAGAGTCAGATAATTGACTTACAGAAAGAAGACTTAAGGACAACTGGGAAACATAAAACACATGAGGGAGAGACAAAAAAGGAAAAGTTGTAACTGAACCAATCAATACGACATTCATAGAAGATCCGTTAGCAGTTGCAATACGAATAGGAGATGTAGGAGAAATACAGTTTCTAGGAAGAAAAATATTAAGAGTCCTATGATGGGAGGAACCGGAATCAAAGATCCAGATAGTGGGTAAGATACCTGTGAGCTGAGTTCCAGGCAAACCTAATTGAGTGGTGGTTAGAGCAGAAAGTTGAGACTGATCTCCCTGAATAGATGCCACAAATGCATGATACTCTTGAAATTGCTCAAACAGAGGATTAAGTGAAATATCACCGGGTATAGATGCTGCAAGGGCTGTATAGGTGTGAGGCTGCTGATGTGAGGCTTGAGAGAAAAATGATTGAGACACAGTCCGACCCTTAAGCTTGCCACGGTTAGGGGATGCAAACTTCTAATGCCCCTTCTCATGACAATAACTACACTCATCCTTAGCAATTGGAGGCCTCGGTTTCCCTATAATCTGGATCAGATGAGGAGCTGGAGTAGACTGCCTTGGCGGAACAAATGTTGTAGTAAATACAGATTAACCAGGGGGAGCGATACTACTCACTTTGAATCGAGTCTCCTCTGCAATAAGTTCCCGAACAGCCCCATCCACTGTAGGTAAAGGTGAGCGATGAAAAATAGCTCCCCTAAGAGGTTCAAACTGATCACAGAGTGCCATGAGAAACTGCATAAGTCGCTGTTTCTCCCGAAACTGGATACAATTATCATTTGTCTGGAAAATAACTTGTTCCATAAGAGCTAGCTGATCCCACAGGTATGTCATCTCATTATAAAATTCCTGAATTGACTTATCTTTCTGAGTAGCACTACGAATGGACATATCTAGCTCATATTACTTTGCAAAATTGGACTCCAGGTACATACCCTTCAAATAACCCCAAACATCTTTAGCAGTCCGATACTTAGAGAAGTTCATACCAATGTTAGGCTGAACTGAATTGTGAAGCCATGTAAGAATCTGAGCATTCTCCTTTCTCCACTTAGCCAAGGTCACAGCATATCCCTCAGCTTTAGGGTCAGAGGGCTGACCTACTAAACCATCAACATGCCCCCACAGTTCTTTCCCAACAATAAAATTCTCCCTAACACTCGCCCAATAGGCGTAGTTATCACCGAATAACCAGATACTGATAGTATTTGGTTTATCATCCATCATCATGATATAAAGGAGAAAAAGCACACTAGTTTCACAGAAAACAAGGATAACAGAGATAACAGAGAGAGAACAGAGGGCTCCCTGATCGGAATCTGAGAAAAGGTAACAAACCAGGGTCGCCGGAGTGAGGGACAGGTCCGGTGAGGGTCGTCGGTGTCCGGCGAGGCTCAGGGGACGTCGCCGGTGGTCTCTGGTGGTAGGGGTTTGCAGATCTGGGTTGCTAGAGTTTGGGGTCTGGGTGCTGAAGCAAACTCAAGAGTGGCCGGTGATCAGGAACTTGCCCACGAGGTTCGCCGGTGGTCGAGAACTGGCCAACGAGGGTCGCCGGTGGTTGAGACTCACTGCCAGAGTGATTGGATTGCCGATTAAGGCTGGGTGAACTGATTTGATTCAGTTTTGGGTTGGGTTTCTGATTTGACTCAGTTCTGGGTTTCTAATTTGCGTGTGCCGAACGGTGGAAGAGGTTGCCGGTGGTCGAAGATCCTCGTCGGAATTAACTGATGCTGATTAAAGGCTAAACCCGCTCTGATACCATGATAGAATATAAAGTACTGTGTAACTATATTTCTAAATAATACTATGCACGACAAATACAAGAATTAAATAGACAAAAAAAGCGTGTTGCCCTAGATGGCAAATAGACTAAACTACCTCTAACATAGAAGATAAATAAATATCTATTCACACAATATAGGTGAGAGTGAGTTAATTCATGTGGAAGAGGTATAGGATATTCAAAGGATGGCATATTCTCAGGGCTTTAAAGTGGATTCCTTACCTTCAATCTACTTCCAGTTTTCAAAGCATTTGGCAAGTTGGAAGAGAAAGTACTTATCTGAGGCAAGGTAACTTTGATAAAAGCACTCTTTCAAGTTTGGATTCTTATTTTTTATCCATATCCACCATGCCTAAAACAAAGAAATTTTTTGTGGGGCAGTTTGGGGGAGAAATTTAATCATCAGCTAGTGAAGTGGAATAGGATCTATCTTCCCTTGGAATCTGGTGGGTTAGGTTTTCGGCATTTTAGATAGATCAACCATTCGCAGTTGGGTAAGTGGTTGTGGAGATCTACTCCCATCCATGGAGGAAGGTGATTAAATGCAAATTTAAAAGGAATGACAGGATTTGACCTCAAGAGATGTTCGGGAGCCTTATGGGGTGGACTTGTGGAAAGGCATTAGGAAAGGAGACAAGAGTTTTGCAAGCATGTAGTCTACGTGCTTGGAGACAGTAACTACGAGAAACATGAATAATTCAAGCAATGTGTTATGGTACTAAGAATGTAGAACAGAGCATAAAAAAGACAGACTATTTATAGAGGTTCGATCACAATGTGTGACCTACGTCTTCCCTTCTAAGATCTCCTTGGAGCTTCCTCTGCTATGTGGAAGTCCTTTTACACAACTTGTGCTAATTGCTCAAGTGCCCAGCTCACTTCTTACAAGAATTCTTCTAAAATCCTCAACCAAAGTGTTTTTCTCTCAAGAACTCTCAAACTCTCATTTGTTTTTAACAAGAACACACAAACTCACAGCTTTACTGTTATGGATTTATACTAAAAAACATATTTTGTGTAATGACTTTAGTATTTATTAATAAATTAGTCATTTCATTTTAATAAAAATCTGTGTAAGCAATGTTTGCCTTGTATTATTTATTTAATAATTGTGCATGAGCGTCTCTTATTCTATATATTAGATGATTTTGTGTGTAAAATACTGCTTACACACGGAATATCAAATTATCAGTTCTTATGAAATATAAGCTTATCGTTCACAGTCTTAGATGAAACTGGGCACACCATCAATAGCACTGTAACACAAGGTTTTAATAGGTCTGTCTTGACTATGGAGAACCGTATACTTCCAACTCCTTACACTAGTACTTTTTATATGTATTGAACAAGACCATATTGAGGTAATTTTTTTTTATACTGATTATATAAAATAATTAATACCTCATGATTATTATAAATGTTTATACTCTTAATGTTAATATAATAAATAGACATATACATTTAACGTTTATTGTTTTAATTCACAGAAGAGTGAGATTCATTATGGATCAATAAACTCAGTGAGTTGAAAAATAACATTACATGCACGGTGAATATTAATTATTGATAGAACCCTCTATATATACGCACTTTAAAAGCAGCTAAGCTTACACTTACTCATAATTAAGAGATACACGTTTTTGTGAGCCCACTCTTTT